>CM061537.1:75083122-75303497 GCA_030545055.2 Neoaliturus tenellus | reverse complement strand
CATTTTTAATTATACAGGGTGTTTCAGAACTCCCTACCAATATTTTAGGGCATTGTTCCTGGGTTAAAAACATATCTAAATATCATATTTAAATTGTCCGGAAGTCTTTAGTTACTCACACAGCCGCCATTTTGTTTTTTACACATAATAATTTTTATTTCCGTAACAGATAATTGTATTCAGATCATATTTGGTATAAATCTTTATCATACCAATGTACATTTCCAAGAAAAAAATTAATTTTTTCCATTGTATATTTTCAAAATGGCGGCCATTTTAAATTTTCAAACTCAAATATCTCAAAATCGGAAAATTTTATAAAAATTTTACAAGACACAAAAACGTTGCCAAATTAAATTGTAATGTCTTGTGTACTGTACACATTTGTTTAATTATTTAATTCAATCAGCTGTTATTTAAAAAGGTGTTTGTTTACTACATGATGTTTTGAGTTGATCTAGAATGCTGTGATAAATACAATGTTTTGTTATGGGTATTCGTTAATTTTATTAATTACTGATTCTATATTTTGGCGCTGAGGACATGCGAAGACAAAGAAGACAAAGTAATTTTGACGAAACAATGGACACAAACAAAAACAATAGCTGCAATGGGGTAAACAAGTTTAATTTTGACCACTTTAATCCAGACGATGAAGAATGGGAGTATTACTTTCAAAGATTCGAAATCGAGTTATCTTTGCATAATATCACGTCTAAAGACTTGTGCAAAAACCTCTTACTATCAAAAATTGGAGCCAAACCGTTTAAGCTTCTTGCAGACCACTTTCGACCCGCAGTGGTAAACACTCAAACATATGAGGACATTACAAAAGTCTTGTTTTCGTATTACAGCGAAGCATATTGCACACTTGGTGAGCGCGTTGCGTTTGGAAGACGATGTAGGCATGAAGGAGAGTCAGTAAGCCAGTATGTAAGTGCACTCAGGGCACTTGCAGGTCGCTGCCAGTTTGGAATTTCGCTAGATGAACGTCTACGAGACCAACTTCTATTGGGAATCAACAACAAGGACTGGCAAAAAGAGCTCCTTAGACAACATACTGACGTTAAGTGCACCTTGAAAGAGGTAGAATCCTCAGCTCTTATTCTGGAAAGAGCTGATAAAACTCAGAAAAACATATCTATGACCTGTGGTGATAATCACGTGTTAAATGTAAAGCAACCTTCAGATGGTTCTAAACGTCAAAACCAGTCTGTCATGAAACTAGTTAGAGGACTAAATTGCTTCCGGTGCGGTGGAAACCAACCTAAACAGCAGGAAAGATGTCCAGCTGAAGGGAAAACATGCCACTTATGCAAAGGCAATAATCACATTTCCAAGGTCTGCTTTAAGTTTGGGAAAGCAAAGATTGAATACAAACGCCAAACAAACAATATCAGGACAGGACATGCAAGATCCATGTCATCAGGGAGCAGCAACTGCAGTGAGCCATCATCTATACGAGCAATCAGAAATGGAAGCAAGGTAATGTTGAATATAACAATCAATGATGTTGCAGTGGATATGTTGTATGACCCTGGCGCAGCTGAATCAGTCATTAGCAAGGAAGTTTGGCAACAGATCGGATCTCCGGTTCTTGAGAAAACATCTAATTTGGTAGCATACACCGGGATACACATTGAAACATTAGGTAAAGCTATTGTTGATGTTCAAGCTTTTGGTCGCAGGTTGTCATTACCGGTCATAATAGTTAATGACAATGATGTTCCACTTTTTGGTCTAAGTTGGGTTCTATCATTCAATTTAGCTTTACCACCAGGAGCTCGAGTGTGTACTGTAACGACTGAGTCGGACGAGCAGAAAGACTCTACAGACGTTCAAGATTTGTTAGATAAATATCCTGAGGTGTTCTCGGAAAAGCTTGGCACTTTTTGTGGTGAAAAGGCTGTGATTACATTGGCTTCTGAGACCATTCCCAAAGTGTTCAAACCACGACCCATACCTTACGCTTTACGTCCTGCTGTGGAAGAGGAAATAAATAGGCTCATGCAAGAGGGTGTACTTGAAAAAATTGACCCTGCAGTGAAAAATATTTCTTGGGCTTCTCCCATTGTTGTAGCGATAAAACCAAATGGGAAAGTAAGAATCTGCGGGGACTTCAAATGTACTATAAACCCATACATCAGTGCTGTACAACATCCCATACCGCGTTTTGAAGATATCATGACAAAATTACAAGGTGGAAATGAGTTTACGATACTCGATCTGAAGGATGAATATCTGCAATTAGAAGTTGATGAGTCTTCTAGGGATTTATTAGTGATTGCCACTCCATTTGGCTATTTTAGATACACACGTCTGGCCTTTGGTGTTCGGTCTGCTCCAGGCATGTTTCAAGGTAAGATTGAACAAGCATTAACTGGGCTAAATGGCATTGCGGTGTTTTTAGACGATTGCATTATCACCGGTCGAAATCGAGAGGAACATTTACAAAATCTTAATCGGGTCCTACAACGCTTCCAAACACTTGGCGTTCATATCCAAAAGTCTAAATGCAAGTTTTTGAAACGTTCTGTTACGTACTTGGGACATGTCATTGACTCGACTGGCATTCACCCAACTGATAAACATCTAAGAGCGATAAAACTTATGCCAGCACCTACTGACGTTCGGGATTTAAGAGCTTTTTTGGGAGCCATTAATTACTACCAAAGATTTATCCCTAAATTGCAATGCATAGCCTCACCTCTTCATCGCCTATTGAAGAAAGGAGAACCCTGGAACTGGACTTCTCAGGACAATGATGTATACGAACAGCTCAAAAGCATCTTGACATCTTCAGACACCCTAGTACATTTTGATCCAAATTTACCCATCATTGTTGATTCAGACGCGAGTGACAAAGGATTGGGCGCGGTCCTAAGTCATCAGTTTCCAGATGGATCGATTCGTCCTGTGTGTTTTGCATCACGTGTATTGCAGCCGGCAGAGAAGAAATATTCTGTTATTGATAAAGAGGCCCTGGGTATCATTTTCGCTGTCAGTAAGTTCTACAACTATATTTATGCTAGACATTTTGTTCTACGTACAGATCATAAGCCCCTTACACATATTCTGGGAGAAAATTCAGATCTTCCTAGAATAACCAGTGACAGGTTAACAAGGTGGGCAGTGATATTGGGAGCTTTTGACTATGAAATAAAACACAATGAAGGGAGAAACAATGCTCCAGCAGATGTTCTTTCAAGAATACCTGTCAAGACTAAGGAGATCAAAACTAGAAATGATGAATTTGGAAAACAAGTCCTGCAACTACGCCTTGAAGATCTTCATATTTCTGCAAAGTTATTGAGAGAGCGAACAGCTGCTGATCTTGAAATTCAGAACATATTGAAACGAATGAGAACTGGATGGCCTGAAAAGAAAAATATAACAACGGAGGAGCACCCCTACTATGATAAAAGAGATGAATTGCACTTTGAGGATGGACTGATGCTATGGAAAGGTCGAATCGTCATACCGAGGAAATTACGTCATGTGGTTCTGGGAATATTACATGAAGGGCATCCTGGAATTGTCAGTATGCGCTCTTATGCAAGGTTCCATGTCTGGTGGCCCAGAATGGATTCCGAAATCGAACAATATGTACATGGTTGCAGAGATTGCCAAAAACGCAAAAACAAAGAACCAGAGCTCCCTTTGTTTTCCTTGACTGTGCCACAAACCCCATGGTCGCGAATACACATAGACTATGCTGGGCCTTACGACGGGCATTATTGGTTAGTTGTTGTGGACGCTACCACGAAGTGGTTGGAGGTCTTTCCCACGGCAAAAATGACAGCGGAGAAAACGGTTGCCATTTTGGAGGATATATTTTCGCGCATGGGTCTACCACAGATAATTGTAAGTGACAATGGACCCCAGTTCACGTCCTCTACATTCAAACAGTTCTGCGCACAAAGCAACGTTCGGCACATAACAACAGCCCCTTATCACCCAAGGTCAAATGGGTTAGCCGAGAGATACGTTCAGACCTTCAAGAAACGTTTTGGAGCATCAAAAGGAGATGGACGCTCTCTGCTCAAGCGTCTTCACACTTTGCTTTTTAAGTACAGAACAACTCCACACCAGACCACCGGTAAAACACCAGCTGAAATGTTGTTTGGACGACAACTGAGATGCAAACTGAGCATTCTAAAACCAGATGTGATGGTAAACATTGACAGAGCTTTGGTAAGACAGAAAAAGAACCATGACGTTCACACAAAGTGGAGAGAATTTGTACCAGGCGAAGCAGTATGGGTGAAACAACAAAACAATCAGTATCAAGAAGGCATAATACGTAGAAGAACTGGCCCAGTTTCATACGTTGTTGAAGAAGAAGGGAGGGAGTACAGGCGACACGCGGATCAGATAAGAAGAAGACATACAAAGTAACAGAATTTGACGACATAAGCAATGAATAATATATCATGCAACGAACTATTGTTCTTTCCTTGCCCGGGGAGGAGTGTAATGTCTTGTGTACTGTACACATTTGCTTAATTATTTAATTCAATCAGCTGTTATTTAAAAAGGTGTTTTTTTTACTACATGATGTTTTGAGTTGATCTAGAATGCTGTGATAAATACAATGTTTTGTTATGGTTATTTGTTAATTTTATTAATTACTGATTCTATAAATAGTGTCATATATATTGGCCATAAACTGTATATTTTCAATTCTTTAAAATAATCCTTCGCTGAATCATCATGTTTCAGCTTTATCATAATCCTAATAGCCTTTTTTTGTTGTTTTAAAATTTTTTCCATATTATTTATTTTTGTTGAACCATAAAGAGCAATGCAGAATGAGATGTGTGTAAGCACCCTATCTAAGGTTGACTTATTTTTATGGGTTTATTTTAGTCTGAGTCATAATATTTCCTGTTGATATCAGGTGAATAAACTGCAGATTTTATGATATGATGTCAATAAATTATTTTTAGTTGTTAAAAAATGCACTAATTGCATGTACAAATAAATTTTGATGTTAAGTCATGGCGTTCCATCTTAGGTTGTTAAGTACTGTGAAAGCGAGTTGATACAACTTCTAACAAACATTATTAACAAGTCATTTGCTCATGGAAAATTTCCAAATAATCTCAAAACCACCAAAGTGAATCCAAAATTTAAACAAGGTGACCCAACTGAAACACAAAACTAAAGAACAATATCACTCCTCTCTACCTTCTCAAAAATAATGGAAAAGATTGTTCTGGGAAGGATACTGCAGCATCTCTCTTGACATCAGCTACTGACAGAACAGCATGGCTTCACAGTGAATAAATCAACAAATACTGCCATCATAACTATTATAGAAAACCTCATAAAATTCATTGAAGGAGACACTACCACCGCAGTTTTCCTTGATTATAGCAAAGCTTTCAATTGTATCAGTCATGACTTGCTTCTTAAAAAACTAATGAACATGGGAGTAAGGGTAATTCAGTTGAATGGTTCAAAAGCTACTTAACAAACAGATCCCAAGCAGTAGAGATCAAGAACCTAAAAAGAGATGTTTTTTTGGAAACTATATCCAAACCAGCAAAAATCAAATCAGGAGTTCCCCAAGGCTCAGTTCTGGGGCCTGTCTTGTACATAATCTTCTCAAGCGACCTTCCTTGCTTCCTTAGAGACTACTGTAGTACATTAATGTATGCAGATGATACCGCTCTGTTAATCAAAAATAAAAAGGCCACTGATCTAGAAATACAATATTTTATTGCTTTGGGAATGGCTCAACAATATTGTCATGCTAACAGTCTGGTACATAATGAGAAGAAAAGCCAACAGCTTATCATTGGGAAGAAAAGAGAGGAAGTTGCAGGACTGCCAGATCAAGGGCGGTCTTAGCCGTACATGGTAGGGGGGGGTCACGGTTAAAAAATATTATCAAGTTTTTTTTTATTGAACCAAACCCAAGTCCTAAACTAAAAACTCAGATAGATCCATATTTAATCACTTCAGACTTTTACCCTCCAGGGTAAAATTAGTAGAAACAAATGGTAAATTCCCAAATGGTTTGTATAGGGGATCCCAGTTTAATCTGAATTTGTGCATGAACCTTTCTTTACTTTAACCTCTCGTGAATTTTCACTTTTTTCGATTTGTTATTCAAGATTTATATTATTCTTAAGCCATCTTCCTTTGTAATTTCTTATGTAATTGGCTCAAGCCGTTGGCATAAATAAATAAATTGGTCAGTTTTTACCGGCGGGAAAATATTTGAATATGATTCACCCCGCCAGTGTAGTTTATAGTGAAGGTATATTCGGGTTAAGATGTTATAATACAAATATAGAAGCTTTGAAGGCGATTATAGTGTTCATATTATCGAGTGAAGATGTTATAATAGTGTTTTATATGCCGCAATGTCGTTTATAGGGTACAACGAGGTTAACTACATATAGAGTGCTACACAGATAGGTATAAAATTGTCCACTACCCATTTAAATGGTTAATGGTTGGTGCCATTTTACCCATGATTCCCGCTGTTTCCTTGGTAACCAGTCCTTTGTTTACACATTCCCATCTGTTATTTGCCATATTACCCACACCTTTCTTGCGCTTCTATGGTGTCCAATCTCAATAGCCTGCTCACAGCCCATCAAATCAAATTGGTTTTAAAAACATACAACAAAACAACAAATAATCAGACATTTAAAAGTATAATCTAATTTTCGGAGCTGGTTGCGACAAACCAGAATAGTTAAAATTGGTAACCAAGGAAACGTATGTAAAGCGTGGGATGCTTGCCAAGGAAACAGCAGAATCATGAGTAAAATGGCATCAGTCACGGACAAAAAATTAACATGTATTTAGCACTCTATAAGGTTAACCTTGTTGATAGGGTACGTATTATCGAGTGAAGAAGTTATTATAGTTAGATTCTTGTCGTTTTTTAATATACCGTACAGATTATTACAGATTAAAGTAATGTGGCGTCGCCAATTGTTTCGTCAACTAACGTGAACCATTTTTAACATGCAACCTGGAGTAATAGTCAGTGTCAAATTAATGTGGTGGCGTCAGTTGTTTCGTCAACTAGCGTGAACCCTTTTTTAACATGTAACCTGGAGTTGTAGTCAATGTCAAATGTGGCAGCGTCAATTGTTTCGTCAACTAGCGTGTGAACCCTTCTTAACATGTAACCTGGAGTTAACATGTCAACTGATTGTTATATGATCCCTACCTGAGGAAAGGCTATGTATTTACATCAGTACAGTCGCCACTCTTATACGATGAGTTTGGTTTAACGATTTGGAATTAAACTTAAGGTTCCGCAAGTTCTTTCCCAACTTTCTTCCCTATTTTTGAAGAAAAATAGTTTATTTGCAAAAGGAGCTTATTACAATCTATAACTATTCAAGATTTGGGGGGGGGGGGGTCATGACCCCCTTGACCCCCCCCCCCCCTCTGGGACTGCCCTTGTGCCAGATGTGATTCAAGTGTCACAAGTAAGATATTTAGGAGTCGTGATAGATGATAAACTTACCTGGTCAGACCACCTAGACAAGTTGTGCATAAACTCAGCTCAGCTCTGTATGTGCTACGAAGACTAAAACACATATCTAGTGATGAAACTACAATAACAGTTACTTTGCTCTGTTTGAGGCACATGTTCGATATGGGATAGCGGTATGGTATAATTCCTCTATAACAAACACAAAGAGGGTCCTAGTTCTGCAAAAAAAGGCAGTTCGCATTCTAGCTGGCCTTGGACCTAGAGAATCATGCCGTACTGCTTTTAAACAACTAATGTGCTAACTGTAGTGAACCTTTTCATCCTAGAAACTGCCTTACATGCTAAAAGACAGAACCTGCAGAGAGGAACTTACTTACACAATTACAACACTTGAAGAGCCAACAACTTAGTACTTCCGATCCATCGTCTCACACTCTACTAAAAACAACCGACATATCTGGGAGCAAAATTCCTCAACATCCTGCCAGATGAGGTGAAAAATGTCCACTGCGAGAAGAAGTTAAGAAACAACATCATAGCATGGCTACATCAGCACCTTTTCTACACAGTGGACGAGTTTCAAAACTGGAGGCATGATTTTTAAAACTACAGACTTTCCTATTTTTTATACTGTATTAGTTTTAGTGATACAGTACCAGGAGGACCGAGCGTTGCTCGGTGAAATATTAGTAAATTTAAATATCAGAATGAGTGGCAGCCACACTTTCAGACTAAAATTACTGTACTAAAAGGAACAGGTGATATGAAGTTCTGAATTTTTCTTGTTCAATTTTTCTTGTTTATATGTTGTTAATTCGTTGCCAACATGGCAACCCATAAGCCCAATGTTAAAATTTTGTAATTTTAAACTTTAATTTTTAGCAAAATTAGATTTTCCCTGGGGGCGAGACCCATCTCAATCGTATTTTTAAGGTAAAACTAAGTTTATTCCAAAATTTGAAGGAAATCGTCGGAGCCGTTTTTGAGATAATTGTGCAAGCAAGCAAACAAGCAAACAAGCAAACATTGCTCGTATAAGAGTATAGGATTTACTGTTCTCAGTGAATAATGTAAATAAAGAATTATTGTCTATTGTCTATAAGGATTGTCGAACTATCGAGGTTCTACTGTATCAATGTATGCATTGACGAATAACAGAGAGAGAGACAGTTAATCGAGTTTTTACTGTAATTGAGTAATTTTTAATTCTAGGAGTCCTAAACATTTTTCCCCTGAAAATACTACAGCAATATTATTTTTTACGTTTGTACCACCTTAGAGTTATTTTTTTAATAGACTTAAAGACTAGTAAAGATAGGATTGTGTATGTATATTTAGATACATCTACAATACATATATTTTTAGAAGAAAAAGAAAGAAAAGCTAATTATCTACAGTTTATTTTTGTATTTTTGTCTTACTAAAAAGTTTTTGGTTCATAAAGATAAGCTTTTTATATTAATATCAATAACTCATATATCTCTTTTTGTTTGGTTTGTAGTTTGATTGGGACTCGGAAATTTGAATGTATAGGTTGTTAAATTGCTTCATTAATTTTCTCTCTACTGCCTTGGTCATCTTTAAAAAAAATTTCTAGATCAGTGCATTTAATCGAGGCTACTCCATAAATAAGTATTTCATACCTTTTGACCTGTTGTAGTTTTTACTAAAGGGCTCATTTCTTTGAACCCACTTTAAAGTCGCTTGGGTGCTGCTCAGTTATGTGTTGTAGGTCTTTATTTTTTTTCTGTTTTGTTATAGATGCTTGAGTGACAACAACTGGGAATTTGAACGTGCAGTTAACGTCTTCACTGAACTCCAGGAACAAGGGAAAATTCCACCAGAGGCGTTCATAAAATGAATTGAGGACTCAGTCCCAATGTAACCCTCCTATAAAAGATCGTTATGCAGTAAATTGATTTGGGTACTATCAAAGTATAAATTTTTATACATTTTTGTGTATCCCATATAATTGCAAGATTAGATAATATCTAATCTTTTATAAATATATATCTAAATATATACCGGTATTAGATAAAATATATTTGATAGTCAGTTTTTGTTGTTAGTTTTTTATATTGTACTGTTATTTGTTCTTAGTATAAGTGTTCTTATAGTAAAGCTACTAGTGCCAAGTCGTTGCATTAAACATTTCTGTTTACATGTAATTTTTACTATTTAGACTTTTTCTGTTTTTTGCACCAATGGCTAATTGATAATTTTATTCAATAAATATTTACTGTTGTAAATTGCTATACCTTGAAATCTTCAGTTCAGTGACATTCCTTTTATATTATCTGATTTTTAAACTGTTTGTAATCTTAAAAAACTCTTTGTGTTATTTACAGCACTACTTTTATAAGTTTGTTGCTTATGAACAGTTTTATCATTAATCTTTTTTAAGCGTTGCTGACATTAAAAGTATATAAAACAAAATTACCAAAATAAAAAATTTACAAAGGAAAATAAACACGATTGCAACAGTAGATATCTTGTTAGTTTTAAGCAGGTTTACGTGTATGATTACAATTTTTGACAATGTAAGTTAAATAGGAGTTTATGTTGAGATCTTGTAATACATGGATCTATTTTTTTGCAACATATAAAGTTCCTAATCATACCAAAATGTAGAATCAACACTTTGTAAAGAACTTGCTAATGTGATTGTAACTTATTGTAATAATCTATTAAGTATTTGCAAATAAGAAAAATGATAGTTTAGGTTTAGTTTAGTTAGTTTGAGGTTATTCTATAATATTATATAACAAAAAACCTTTTCTTATTCGACCAACCAAACAGTCAAACAGATATACAGATATACAATAAAAAAACAGGTATACAAATATCTGTACATGTGAAGTATTTATATCTGTTCGGATCTTTGCAGATGGCACTAGCGAACATAATTTCCTATTACTGAATTGACATACTGTATACTGCCTGATTTAATATGTTGCACAAGTTGTCTGATATTGCTATATTTTGTATACCGTACTTATGTGATTGCCAAAAAATCATTCTTATTTCTTAAAATATATATTTATTCAAGTTATAATTATAAATGGAAATTTATAGAACTTTACATAGTTTTGAAATTAAAATACAATTACATATTCAACCTTAAGATTTAGAATTACTTTGATAAAGAGAATATTATTTCTTTTTAAATTAATTTACAATAATAGGACTCAGTCACAGTTTTTTAAGATCACTGCAACTTAGATGATTTTCACTCTGATACAACTTGTGCTTAATGAATTACTTTAAAAACACTGTTAAGTTACAATTTATAAATACCGGGTGTTCATAAAGTCTTGCCCTGATAAAGAAATCGAATAGCATGAAAACAAATGATGGTAGAATAATGTTTTATTTACAGTTTTAACAAGTGATTCCTTAAGTTTTATTTACATATGTTCAAACTCAATAAAATTCTATGTGTCGCCTTGGGTTGCCTGTAAATATTCTAATCGACTTTTTCTATTTTCCCATATTTTTATTAACATTTAATGAGTATCAGACTGCACTGCATTTCTTATTCTCTCTCTTAGTGACTCTAAATCAAGAACTGGGGTAGAACACACTACGTCTTTGACAAACCCTCACATAAAAAAGTCCAGAGGAGTAAAGTCTGGTGACCCAGGAGGCAATTTAGTCGGGCGATCACTCCCAATCCTTAGTGACTTCAGTGATGCGCGGGCGTCTAGTTCGTTTCTTGTCTCACACACTGCTCCTGTCACAAAAATATGGATACCACCTCTCGATAGTCTTTACATCAGGTGCAGGTGTTCTGAATGTTCGCACAAAAAGTCTTCGGACAGTACCGGTAATGGAGGACTGGGTTTCATTGAACCATAGGACAGACTGTTACTTCTTCTGGAGGCTAACCGTTTCTGATTTGATTTTGTACCGAATTTAAAGAAAACTGCATTGTTGTCAAACAGCTAAACAAAAACAAAGTTGTTACCAACTTAATACTAACAAAAAAACTAGATTAAATTCTCTTCAAAAGAAGCAATGTAAGTTGCGTGTGGCTCTAATGGTTTCTGTACTGCAAAGCTATCAAATCAGGGCAAGACTTTATGAACACCCGGTACATTCAAAATAATAAGATTCACTTTTGGTAGTTTAAAAAACTGATCATCAGTTACTTATTTTTCAAACATCTTTTTGTATTATTTTTAGTTAATTTTAGTTAGTTTTATTGTTATTAATTAAGAAAGTAGAACATTGCTGGATTCTAAAGTAGGAAGTTTAACTTGCTCTATTCTTGGAACTTTTGAGCCAATAACTGATTTTATTTTTATAAGGGGTAATTTTTCATACAAGTTTACAAAGAGGTAAAGAGGAGGTTTATTGACGTAGGTAGAATTACGGTGGAGCCTTCAGTTATGAGTTGGAAAAGAGGATCTGGTAGGTTATCTCTCCGTCACCCTTGCCATTGATGATCAGTTGTGAAGATTGTGTTGTATTCAGCTGGAAAATATATTTTCTGTTCATTCCATTTTTGTTTTATTTGTTAACCGTCCTTCCTATTGTGCAAGACCAGAGATGTTATTTTAAAGGCTATAATTAAGGTCTTTGAATACTAAGCCAATCAAAAAATTTCAATTCACAATTTTGGACTTCTAAGTTTGAAAGAAAAATTAAACTCATGTAGTTTCATTGTTTGTGCTATGATAACAATGTTTCAAAATTATAAAAATAAAACAATACAGTAATTACAATTTATTTTAGTTGAATTAGATGTGCAATAAAATTAATTAAAATTAAAAACCATTTAAACATTACAAAATCATGTCATTTGGAACTTAAAGAATGGATCAGATATCGCAGAATATCTTGGCCTCTGACATACTCCACTTCTGGATTAAAATTGGTAAACATATGGTACTAAAAACAGTCTGCGACAATCTGAAACTTCGTCGCTCTACTCCAATTGTTTGAACTGTAAACGATCATCACAGGCCAAGATATTCCGTGTTATCTGTAACATTATAGATTATGCTTAGAGGTACTTGAATCTATGCAGGGTTGAATTTAGGAGTTTGCCGCCTGTGGGCTATATCCAATTTCTGCTCAGATCAGCCAACCATACCGAATGTAATGAGATTGCCGGATGAGGTTACATATTTATGTAATTTTCATTCACGATTTACACACCGCCACCCTATTTCTCCACACTTCTTTTCATTTTTTTTCTTGGTGTATCTTTAGCCAGGGCCGTCAAGAGGGTATGTCAGCCAAGTCTGAAACTTGGGGCCCGGGCTCGGAGAGGGCTTGGGAAGGAAGGAGAATATTTTATTTTTTGGAAGCTCTTTAGAAATATTAGTACCAACTTCTTAGGAATAGATTAACACAGTAAATATAGATTTTCTAAATATCACGCAGATGAAAAAACTCATATGTAAATGTGTCCAGTTTCAAGAACTTTAAACATTGTGTAAGATATTACCTTAAATTGTCTAAGTTCTTGAGATGATATTGTCTCTCCTATGCGCATTTTACTGCAGGTGCGGCATCTTCAGGAAATTTTTAAAATTTAAGAATTCAAAACTCAAAATTTTCAGTATTTTAAGTCTAATCTCCCTGAAGATGCTTCACTTGCGGTGAAATGTTCATAAGAGAGACAACATAAACTAAAAAACTTAGGAAATTTAGAGTAAATATCTTACACAAAAAAAATTAGTCACGATAAAACAATTTCTTTATCTGGCTGTGCATGTTTGCACTCACTGAATTCTAGTGTAATAAGTTACAAATTATGCAGACGATTGGAAAAACAATCATGTGTGTTTACCGATAGTGATACTTCTTAAGCAAGAAATACTATTTCCTGAATCTGACTGACCATAAACAGCCTCAATAGGTGTGATTTTTGGGGATCTTTAGAAATTGGTTACACCTCTGGGATGCCTAAAAATGCGAGTTATTAGTTATATTTTTTCTAAATTTTTCGGGGAGGCCCCCTGGACCTCCCTCTTCAAAGGAGACCCAGGATGAGTCCAGACTTGGGGCCCAACCTGGACAGCCCTGTCTGTCTATAGCCGTTGTATAATAGGCAAGGTTGGCCTCTTTTGGTGGTAGAAAACTCCTTTAGCACTGATATGTCCTCCTAGCGATCAAATTAAACAGATGAGTGACTTTTAAATTTGCGGTGTCCACATGTAAACAAAGGGGTGGGAGAGGAGTGAGATTCCTCGGGAACTCCAGAGCAAGGCGCAAGCGCACAACCAAAGAGGTGATGAACCTTCGGCTACCTGTGTTGTGTTCCTTATCCCTTGTCAAGTTTTCTGCAGGACGAAATGGCACTAACTAATGTGTTTGATCAACTCTAAAAATGAACTGGCCAAAACAGCACTTTCTTTTAGGAAAAATGGGCGTTGGGCGAAATTGCACTGGACGAAATAGCACTACACCTATACAAACTCTTGAGTGTCGTTACAATTACCCAACATGAAAAATGTGCTACAAAACTTTGAGGAGTCAATTCGTATGAAAAGAATAAACATTATTTTCATTTCCACAAATACACTTCAAATCAGAATGATGAACAAAGTTTCTTTTATAAAATATGTAAAAATATTTTCAATTGTGAATTTTCTTTAGGGAGGAAATTATTACCATAGGTATCATGGTAAGACCTAGGCCCAGGACCATGTAAATTTTTCGTTTTAAATTGGCCAGACCAAAAATAATATAGTCCCTTATGGAGATTTTATTAATTGAACAAAAATCAGCGGATAATTGTAGATATAAACAAAAATGTGTTACATATTTAACCTGTAGTTTAAGAAAATTATACCAAAGTGCAGCACCCTTCGGCTTGGCGGTGAGCGAAACTAACGAGCTCGTCTTTAAAATGGAAGAGGGCGAGTGAGCGGAGCGAACAAGCTTTGTGAGAGAACAAAAGTAATAAATAATTTTACCGAGCTTAAGCTCGGTCCCCCTGGTACTTAAAGAAGAATAATGGTGGTGAATTTCCTTTGTTACACTTTGGTAATCTCGCCTTATTTGGTAGTTTCACCAAAACTACAGTAATGGAAAACTTCAGTTAAAAATCGAGAAAAACATTTTTAGGCAGAAAAAAAAATGATTTTTGGAGAAAAATGATTTTAGGCAGTTATAGCTGAAATTAGAAATTTTATTTAATAATTCTAAAACCAGAGCCGACGAGCTCCTTCTTTCTACTTTAAGAAAAAGTTAAGAGTCAATCTCTATCTATTTAGTAATTTTAAAACGCGATTCCCGTAAACAGAGCCGTCCTTAGGAAATGCGAGGCCTGGAGCAAAATATTTTTGCGAGGCCTTATTTAACGGTGATTGCTGGGGGGTTGTGGGGTATTGAACATATAACAGCATGTGTCCAAGTTATGTCTAGACGTTTTCCAACTGTCTATTCTCTAGCCCTCCGACCCTCTCTACCCTCTTTTTCAGGTATTATTCCTGGACCAAAGACAAGCCAAAATATCATATTTAATATTTAGTGATTTTAATACAAATAGTCGCGCATATGAGCGGGTAACCGCACAGAAAGCGCGGTTGCGGCGCCAGCTCAACAATGGATTTCATACCAAAACTGCTCCCGGGGAAGCGGTCCGACCGTGACTAGCCTCAGTTATATCGCTCTATCTCGCTTCTTTATGAACCAATTTTCATGATTTTTACATCGTTGGATTTTAAATTAAATTTTACAAATAACACATAAGAACATAAACTTTGAAAGTAGATAGTTTTTATATAATTTAAGGTTAAAAATTTTAATTGGCCACCATTTTGAAAACATGAATCATAAAAAGTTGATTATTTTTTCTAGTTAGGTCTTTATTTCAAAAACTGTGTACCGAATTTCAACTTATTTCGTCAAGCCGTTCTTAAATTAAAAATTATTCTTAAAAAAATACAAAATGGCGGCTGTAGAAGTAACTATGGTGTTTTGAGATGTTTAAATATGATATTTTGATTTTGGCTTGTCTTTGGTCTAGGAATAATACCTGAAAAGGAAGTTAGAGAGTTCAGAGACACCCTGTATTAAGTCGCAAATGCAAGGGAATTTTTACATTTCTAACATTTACT
Organism: Neoaliturus tenellus; assembly: GCA_030545055.2. NCBI lineage: Eukaryota > Metazoa > Arthropoda > Insecta > Hemiptera > Cicadellidae > Neoaliturus > Neoaliturus tenellus. The sequence continues at coordinate 75,287,954 of CM061537.1, read as the reverse complement.
GTTTCAAGTTTCAAGATGGTGGTAATAAAAAATGTTGAAAGCTAAATATTTTTAAAAGCTGTAAATTTTACAAACTTTTGCAAACTTACAAAAAATTGCGTGATTTAATTACCGGAGTAAAATATTGTTAAGATAATATATAAAGATTGTTAATATAAAACAATGGATAGTGGAGAAATTAAAATCTTATTTTGAGAAAACACACGGGTTTCGCTCGTAAATTTAGGCCTATGTAAATTTTTATAATTAAAAAAATGTAAAAACTTAAATTAATCCGTTGTTTCTCGTTTGATCATTATAAACCAAACTTAGTTTCAACTTTTTTGTTTGCAGTTTTTAAGATATTTATCTTTGAAAATTTTAAATGACCGCCATTTTTTTACAACCATAAATGTTATAAATGTCCAAATTCATTTGCATTTGTGCCTTAACGCACTTAACAGTTGTGCCAAGTTTTAATTCCGTACCTTTAATAATTTCAAAGATATAATGGATCAATTAAAAATCACATACAGACAAACAGTTGAAAAACGGCTAGAGATAGGCAAAGTCGTCATGCATGGTTGTGGTATCTGCAAGCATGGCTCGGCGGCCGCGAGGCTTGGTCCCGTCACCCCGCCCGCCGGCCGCCGCTATCAAACGATGTTTTGCGTTTGCATCCTTTTGGTCGCTACAATTACGTACTATACTCTGTCCACCCAGCCATGGCACCTGACGGATTATAGAACCCTTACTCACACACGCACACAAATGCAGCCGCCACGCCCGGCAGGTAGATGAGTCACACACTGGGGGGTCCAGTACAGAACTGTTAATTCCATAATATGTGTTTATAATAATATGATAGTGTTATATTTGGAATCTTCATTTAATTTCAAAGAGAATGATACCAAACACGACGTAATTATGATAATATTTACATGAAAACGGCTTAACTTTGTTTTTGCGTCAAAACCGAATATCATACAGTATTGATCACAGGTTAAGTACTGTATTGTAGTTGAAGTCTGAATAAAATGTTTAGACCTAGTAGAGTAAAAAAAAAAATTAATTAAAGTGTATTTCGGAAGTATGCGTTAATTTAAGTAGGTTTACAGTAATTGCAACGTAAATAAAATCCCATTATTGCTTTCCAGTAGGCCTAAATGTTTACAATGCGTAATCACGAGTAACAAGAACGCATAATCTGCTGAAATAACCTCGAACTATTCTCTTTGTACATTAAACTATTCGTCAGAACCATTAGTCAGTCATGAGCGCTACTGTTTAAAATCTGTTTTTATTATTTTTACATTATTTTTATTGAGAAAATGGAAGAATGGGGCCCTTATTATACATAAGAAAAGTACTCAAAAGCGTGTAATGCACAGCCTGCAATGTTTCGAAACAAACCTTCATACGTATAAATGCTGAACTCAAATAATCATTACCAACTCAAATAAAAAATTACCTTAAAGCTCCGGTCTACCTGAGCCCGAACAATAATGCCGAATGGCGCCTCGCGCGGCCGTGGCGCTAGGCGAGTTTGATGGCTGCAGAGTTTTACGGGGATCGTGTTTTAAAAATAACCAATTAAGATAGATATTGACTCTTAACTTTTTCTAAAAGTAGAAAAAAGGATCTCTTCGGCTATCTTTTTAGAATTTTTAAATAAAATTCCCAATTTCAGTTATAACTGTCTAAAATCATGTGTTTTGGAGTTTTATGAATGCAGAGGTTTACGGGGATAGTGTTTTAAAACTAAGCACTTAAGATAGAGATTCGCTGTTAACTTTCTATAAAAGTAGAAAAAGTATCTAGTCTGCTATCTTTTTAGAATAAAAAAATTATAATTCCAGCTTTAACTGTCTAAAATCTTCTGTTTTTCTCAATTTTTAACTGAAGTTTTCTATTAGTTTTGACGAAACTACCAAAATGAGATTACTAAAGTGTAACTAAGGGTATTTAGCACCGTTATTCTTCTTTCATATGACACCTTAGCTTATAGCTCTAGGCTGCATTTAGCAGAATATAACAGGATTAAAAAAACCCCTTACATGTGCATCTAGAAAAACAGATGATTTTAGTCAGTTATAGCTAAGATTAGAAATTTTATTTTTAAATTCTAAAGAGATAGCCGACGAGATAATTTTTCTACTTTTAGAAAAAGTTGAGAGCCAATCTCTATCTCAATTGGTCAGTTTTAAAACAGGATCCCCGTAAACCTCTGCATCTATAAAACTTGCCACTAGAGAAAAACAGATAATTTTGACAGTTATAACTGAATTTAGAAATTTTATTTAGAAATTCTAAAAACACAGAAGACAAGATCCGTCTTTGTACTTTTAGAAAAAATTAAGAGCCAATATCTATCTTAATTAGTTATTTTTAAAACACGACTCCCGTAAACTTCTACATCCATAAAACTCACGTAGCGCTACGGCCGCGGACGCGAGGCGGCATTCGGGCTCGGGTAGACCGGAGCCTTAAAACATATCCTTTCATTTACAAAAACAATGTAGTGTTTATACTCATTTTTCTCAGAATTTTCTGCTAAAGACAAAAATGAAAATTTGTTTGTTTGGAAGTCATACATAAAAAAGTTAGCAGTTATGTATTGGCTGCAGTACTGCCATACCTGCGCGTGGGCATTGGGGTGTCGGACCCGGGCGCTTGTGAGTGCGCGTCCGAGAGTCACCCTTCTTCTAATCCGTCAGGTGCCATGGCTGGGTGGACGGACTATAATAAGAATCGCTTTCGTAGGTTTTTAAATCACAATTATTGAACATATTGCGCGGGTAATTAAACCGATATTTAAGGTACGTATCTGTTCATTATTATATTATTTTTATTCAACCTAAACATTTATGCAACTAACTTTTTAGCGGGCAAGGCCTCGCGGCGCGAGGCCTGGAGCGGCCGCTATACTCGCTCCACCCTAAGGCCCCATTTATGCACCGTATTTGTGCCGCGCGACACGGCCGCGCGGCAGCGCGACTTCGAGAATGTGCCAAAAAAATCGCGCGTTTTCAAGTCGCGCGATTTCCAGTACTACCAACAGCTTCACTTCCACGTCAGTCGAGCAAATGGATCCATGCGTGGTGTACGGTTATTTCCCGTTGGTCAAGAAGAGGAGGAGGCGACTATGGGACGTTCACCCTATATAAATTCTGCTCGATATGCAGACGGAGCATTTCGAAACTTGTACGGGTTGTTGAGAAACGACACCGACAAGTTTTTTTTAACTATTTTAGAATGAGCGTAACCTATTTTGATGAGTTAGTTGTTCGGCTTAAAGGTGAAATAGATATTGAACCAGGTCTAGTGCAAGGATTGGCGTTTTCTACACAAGAAATGCTAGCAATAAATTCTTCTGTGTTGAATGTAGCCATATCCGCTCCTCATCAGTGGTCAACACAGACTGACAAATACAACAGGTGGCGTACTGATGGTGGCAGCACTGCTCACCGAAGTCGCGCGATTTCTGGAAAACGCGCGATTGCATAAACGGTACCATTTGGCCCAATGTACTTTGACAAGTCGCGCGAATTTAAAATCGCGCGTTTTTCTAGGAGAGGGCGATTTGATTTAGAAATCGTGCGGCACAAAAAATCGCGCGACATCATGCCGCGTGCATAAATGGTCCAATTGAATTCAATGCTCCCAGGAATCGCGCGTTTTCAAATCGCGCGACACAAATCGCGTGCATAAATGGGGCCTAGGACGGCACTGCCCGTAAACATCTGCAGCCATTAAACTCGCCTAGCGCTACGGCCGCAAGGCGGCATTCGGTAACGTCGTTCGGGCTCAGGTAGACCGGAGCTTTAACTAACTTTTTAAGGTAAGGAACTAAAACTTGGCACAGCTATACGTATGTTACGATTCCATTTCTACATTTGGGGCTTTAAAATAGCAGTCCTAAAAGTAGGCCTAAGTTGAAAATTTCAAATTATAAACTAAAAACACGAGTATTAAGACTGAAAATATCAAATAATGAACAGTATAGCGAAGTTTGTTCTTTGTTTTACAAAATCATGCTTTTTTGGAAGTTCGCTTGCAAAGTCGCATGATTTTGTTGGGCCCAATAAAGCCCTCGATATTTCCGGTATTGTCATTAGATTCTTTATACTCTTATGGTGTTTTAGTCAGGTATTTAAATTTTGCAACATTTTAGTAGGCTACTCTAACAGAATTGGTTGGGCGTACAAGTTATATAAAATATCCAGTTTTTTTCTGGGCTGCATTTCAAAATTTAAAATCTTCGTCATTATTAAACTAAAAATTTTAAAATGACAGTGTCAAAAGTTTTTGTCTTAAAGTGTTTATTTGTAGTGATTTTAAATGTCGTCTATACCTAAAAATTAGTTTTTAAGACGTCCATAGAGTAATTAAAATATCGATACAGACAAGACAAATGGAAAACAGTAGTTCCAGGACGTTTTCCAAACTTCAGTGGCACCTTTGAATATTTATTTGTCAAAATGTAATAACGTAAGGTGCACCCGAAGCAACAATGCCAGACATACTGTATTGCTATCCCCTGATCAGCTGGTGGGCCGGCGCGCGCACCACTATATTGATTGCAGCGCCGCTGCGCTGTCTGCCGCCCCGTGCAGAATCATCTGTTTTGTTTAGGTCCTGCACAAATTGCGGGCGCGGATTATCTTTTCCCCGGTAAATTCCGTTTCTGTGAAAGTGTTTGACTTCAAGGTGCCCGTGGTTATGACAGTATCAACAGTTTGGTGCTAGCGGATGTGGATATTGTGGTGTTTGGCTGCCAGGGCGTAGCTTATCTCAGGTAAAGCATTGCAGCTTGGATTCCTTGTCAAAGTGATAAGCTCGTTAAGCTTTGTTCTAGTCTCATAGCTGCCTCTTTATTCATTGGAAAGGTACAGTAACCTTAGGCCTACACAAATTGTAAAAATCCCGATGGTTCCAAATCTTGGGACAATATGTTTACGACAACGTGTCCTTAGTCTTTTAAACGTAATCCTATACTTTTCCAATTCAATTCCTAAGCTTAGGGATTGTAACAAAAATATATATTTTTTTAATTCATTAGGGCCTAGCTACATTTGGCTGGAGTCACACGCCTTTAGGAATGCATTGAATCAGTCACGAAAACGCAAATTTAATTAGGAATCGACCTGGTAATTCCTTACCAAATCCGTCAAGTAAATTAGCTTTCTCACATTCTTAGAATGAAGGCTAACAGGCCTAATATAATGTAAAATAAGGAAAGGAATGTTACTGTATGTTTTTGCGAGGAAATTATTTTATTTTAATATCTATTTTTGCAAGGTACGATTTATAGTGTATGTACCAATGTACATTTTATCCCATATTTCAAACGATTAATATGAAGTTTTAGAAATTTGTTCCCGATAAAAATTTTAAAGATGTGACAACATAAAAACTGATTACACACGTCATTTCCCTTTCCGCATCCCATTGATAACAAATAACACAGTCTGGAACCGCAGAACAACTGCACATAAGCAACTTGACATGTAATGTAATATATACTATAAAATGCATAAAAAGCTATGGGTAATTTGATATTAAATACAAAAAAGCTATTGAAATACTAAAAATGTTTGGTTTACTTTATTGAATAATTTGTTGAGTACAATCACTTAAACGGGGTTATCGTCACATTTCCTTCATGATTTACGCGAAATGTAATTTAATCACTGTTAGGCGTTGTTTCTTTGGTGGCTTATAAAATTCAAAGCACACAGTAGCCCGGGAAACTCTAATGTGTATTTTGAAATACAGGACACGTATAGAGAACTAAATTATTGACTATAACGGAGTTTTTTTTAGTCTATGTTGGGCTATAAAACATTTCTCAGATCAAAACTTTGCAATACCTGGACAAAACCATTTTTCTTTATAGATCCAAACAAGACAAAGACGTTTCACCTCACCCACTTACTTGCCCCAGCTGGCTACAGGTGACACCATGATGTACTATCTAGAATCTGTCAAATTTCTGGGAGTGATGCTTGATTGCAATCTTGACTGTTACGACCACATTGGACTCCTCAAACCTCGACTTGCCACAGGACTTTTCGCCCTTCTCAATGTCGCCTCAGTTGGTAGCAAGGGGCTGTTTAAGCACGTTTCCCTTGGGCTGACTGAGTCCCATCTTCGGTACTCAATGGTTTGTCGGTGCTCTTGGTCTAAACGTCATATTGATTTAAAGCTCAAAATGCAAAATAGAGCAATCCACTATATCTCTAAGCTGAGGTTTAGAGATAATTGTGAATTCTTCTGACATCTAAAAATACTTTCTGTTTCACCCCTTTCCGTTTTTGAGGCAATTGAGTACAAAGTTTCAAACCAGTAGAGCTATCCTGCTGAACATGGTTACAATACCAGGTTTAGAGAAATAAGAACCTCAGTGCGACACAATCTCAAAGCTTTCAAATGCAACCCTTGCTATCAGGGAATGAAACAAATAACTGTATTTGAAACTTCCTCAATCGCTGAAAAATATACAGAACAATAACAGTTTTTATTCAAAACTAAGATTTTCTAATCCACAGTAGTTTTAATTACCTGGAGGATTCCTCGACTCAATAGGGAAAGCTACCAATCTCACCAAATGATCCATAGTGCTGTTAAAGCTAGAGCCCATTATTCCGCTCCTAAATGCGGCAATTTTGCTGGGCTGGTATGGAAATTTCAATTCATGGACTGGTCCTATGAAGCCTTCTTCACCACAGGTGACACGGGATGTAAGATGTAAAATGTAGAACATTCGACCTAAAGTATAAAGTACTTCAAAAGGCCTACCGGACATATTTTATTTAAAATTAAACAAAATGTTTTACAAGATCCAAATATGTTTTAAACTTTTAAACATTGTAATTCACTTGTGACTTTTCTTTTAAAAACTTTAAAGTGTATGTTTGTTATATTTTTTAAATAAAAATGAACCTTATTTCGTGCTGTAAGTATAGGTTATTGTTATCTGTGACATTTAATTTTGTCCTGATTGAATGAAGCCTATAATTTCTAATTCATGTTTATCACCGAAGGATTTGATCGCGCAGACGAATAGAGTGAAGAGATTGCAATAAATTATCGAATTATCGTATTGTTTAGGCCTACTCTTGTAGTTATTTATTTGTTCGTAGAAGAGGCTCTCGAGGTGCCGTAGGTTATGTCCAATGTCACTTTACATACTTTAGTTCCTTACTCTGTGGTACTTACCTGTGGGTCACGAAAAATGAGCACGTCCAAGTATAGTCCACCAAGACGAGAAAGTAAATTTGTTATAAAGGCCTATGCATTATTTTTTCTTTAGAAGAAAATGTGATCAACCCCACTGTTCGTTGAACCCGATATATTTGTATGCGAACTCCTGAACACATCTTCAAAGAATAAATTTTTAAGGTTCGTTATTTCTACAAAAAATTACGTATCAAGGTGTGTGCTTCATCAATATTGCTATACCACTGTGGCACTTGTTGGGACATTTGTGGTTGAAAGACAACAGATTTATTATTGTCTAACAAAACAATAATTAATTAATTTAACGAGCTAAATGTTAGGCTATTTTACAAAAAAGGTTCAACGGTGTCTCTAGAGAGGTTATATAGCAATTGAAATTTTGTTCATTTCGTTTCTGAGGCCTACAGTAAAAGTTTTAATTGTATACGTTGAAAAGAACGCGACGGGCGGGCGGTCACACTCGGAGAAGTTCAAGTGGCAGAGCAGATGTTAAGCAACAGCTGATGTGTCGTTCTCCAATGAGTAAAACAGCTGATAATGCTGATATATCGCCAAACAATCAGCTGTTTTGGCCCAGAAAGGCCAAGACTGCCAATACTATATCAGCATGAGTATGTCAAAATGTCAGTGCTAAAGTATCAAGTAGAATACTATCCCTCATAAATATCGCTCATAAAAATCCCTCATAGATATAATGTTTTCTTAACGATTACGATTACAGATAAAGGGAAAAGACTTACAACAATGTTAGTATCGGTACACTTTAAAAATCTGCTTTTCGAAGGATCTGTTTTCTGTCAAATTTGGAGAATGGTCCATCAATTGCTAATAATGGAGAGAGATTAATAGGTTGATACTGTAGTACAACAAATCAAAGTCCTAGAACATCTACTTTGAGGTAGTGTGTTCAAAGTGACGCTAAAACTAAAAACAATCTGACAGGGGCGAAAATATATATTCATTCAACTTAAGAACAAACAAGACATAAACTGATTTAAAAAACGGATGGTGTTTTAGTGTATGGTGAAAACTTTTGAAATGTATTAATTCGTCATGGAGGACTATGATTGCTTATAAAAACTATAGTGTTTCATTGATCGATATAGGTTTGACAATAAACTCATTGTAGCATTTATAACGGGTGCTTTTAGTACTCGCTTAGTACAGGACTGTAAGAATGCTTTGGAGGTGGATCGATGGATGGCCTATATACACAAACAAAATTGCTAAAATAGTATCAGTAAAAAATAAATCTTCTGGTAAATTTCTTGGTGAAGTACTACTGGTCCGCTATGGTCTATACTGTCTTAATTTTATGATTTGGGACTTTTACTGTAAAAGCCACTAGTGAAGAAATAAATGACAAGAATAAATATTAAGAAATGAGATGAAAATAAAGTGCAAAGAAGAGACCGTGAAAACAAAAACACTTTGAATGACTAAGCAACTTAATAACAATTTAGTGACGGTACAAACTCCCAAGATTAATATTGAGACCTTAAAAGCTCATGATAGTTGCCCCTGAACTGGTGGAACTATAATATGGTTTTAAGTTACCTTTTTCCGTCTCCAGTTCAAATTTTGGGTTTGTAGGACTTAGTGATGTGGGCCGGGCAAATGCCCAGTGGGCGGGTCGTTTATAAATGGGCATTTGCCTGGGCATTTGCCCAAAGCCATTTTAAGCGCCCAAAAACTGGGCGTTTATAAAAAGTTCAGTTTAAGGCGCAATACAATAAAACCTGTAATATTTTCAGTGTGGTATTTTAAATAAATATTTTTCTAAATTGTTAAATAAAATCTTATTTACTGATTAAGCAGGTTTCTACTCTGTAATTCATAAATATGTGCATAAGATAAATTTATAATGTCTAATTAATTAAATTTAAAGTTAAGTATTAAGGTTTTGTTAATAAAACAAGTGCTTTTTAACCACAATGTAAATTTCCTAACTTAAAAAAGGCACCTATAAAATTATTTTTATTCATATATATATATATATATATATATATATATATATATATATATATATATATATTCACAGATTCTACTGGAGTTAGGGCTATTTATCAAAATATACTAATTTGATTTAATCTTGTAATATGACAAAAAATTTCATTTTTAACTAATAATTTAGCCTACTAATGACTAATTGTCCTATTTTGAGATTGGCTGGTAAATCATATGTACCATGTTATTGTGTTGTAATTAATTTTACAAAAAGGCAGTCTTGGAAAAAGATTAGCAATAGAAATGATTGTAAAAAATGAAATTTATGTTACTTTAATTCAATGCAATCAGCTAATGAATGGAAACTGGTAGTAAGTTATAAGTTTTGAAAACCATATCACTATATCATATACTAACTATATCATCCCGTACCAGCTGTACCCAAGACTCTTCAATTATTTTATAAGTAACATTAATAAATTTAAAGCATCATTTGCTAGTGATGGCGTAGGCCTAAGTTTAATGTATAGTTCTGATTCTGGATATATAGGCCTATATTTTGAAGCTGAACATGATTATTTAATATATATAATGATATGATGTAGGCTTATGATGGCATATGTAAATCTTAGTAGCCTAAAGCTAAAGTAAACTGCTCAGCCTTTAGTGGTATAGAGGCTTGTTACTCTATTTTAAAAACAAAAACAGTTTAAAAATTAGCCAATATTTATTTTGGTGGTTTCACTGAAATTGATTAATTGTTCATTCATTCAAATGATATTCGTCCTTAAAATGCTTTAATACTTCAACTGAACTAACTGTACATGACTACCACAACATATAATATAGGCCCTATTACAATTAGGTTTGCTAAGAAGAAGAAACCAGTAATGTATTTATGTTTATACTTATACTATCCTTGGAAAAAAGGATGAAGATGCTTCTGAATCTGAAGAGTCATTAGTTTAAGGAATTTTGTTTGATGAACTGAAGTTTTCATTATGCCCATAATTATTTAAGTTAAGACTGATTCATTGTGTGTAATAAACAAATGTAAATTAATTCTATTACATTAGCCAGATATTTTAAATAAAAATAAACCTATGAAGTTATTTTCAGTCTAAATTATTTCCTCTTGTTGACAAAATAAAAGTGTTGACTCTCTAGTACTGACTTTCTACCAATATAATTAAAATTATACAAGTAATTATTTTTTTATATATAGGCTATTATGTAAATATCTAATGTTAGAGGTTTAAAAAGTTGACTAGAAGAGTAGTGTTCAATTTAATTTCCATTAATTAGGTTTATTAGCCTTTAACTGGATAAACGCCCGGCGCTTATGGATTTTGGGCGGTTATTTGGGCAAATGCCCTGGGCATTTGCCCTGAGATTTAAATGCCAGGGCGTTTTACATCACTAGTAGGACTACAACCCGGGTTTCGGCGCTCGTTGCGCCATTTTCAAGTAGATGGAAGCTGAAGTTGCAGTCACATTGATCAGTCGAGTAGACGTCGTCATTCAGCAGTTAAAATCACTTGACACGGACACGTACACATTTAACACGACACAAAATAAATTAACATAAAAAAAGTAGGCCTACATGTCCCGACACCGGTAATCGTGGTGGAGAGTCGCGTCCGTGATACTAATTTGTAGGCCTACTTTTTTTTATGTTAATTTATTTTGTGTCGTGTTAAATGTGTACGTGTCCGTGTCAAGTGATTTTAACTGCTGAATGACGACGTCTACTCGACTGATCAATGTGACTGCAACTTCAGCTTCCATCTACTTGAAAATGGCGCAACGAGCGCCGAAACCCGGGTTGTAGTCCTACAAACCCAAAATTTGAACTGGAGACGGAAAAAGGTAACTTAAAACCATCTATATATTAATACGCAAGCATGTTTCATTTCCTCCTTTTTTCTCAGCTCGTGTGCATCGTAGGATAAATCCGAGCATACCGTTAGAAAGGTATAGTCCTGTAGATGAGCAGAATCACATTCTAATTCACATCGGACTCCAGGGCTGCGCCCAACAAGCTTTCAAAGTTCCAATGTTAATCTTATGGAGAAAGGAGGATTGAATGAATCATTAGACAGCTGTTGTAAAAACAAGTGCTAGAAAATTAGGAAGAACAGATGTTTTAGTTCTAAAATGTTTTAAGCTTCTTGGGTCCAGATCAACCGAAATTTTGATCGAATTTCGATCAGGAGGCGATCTCTAGTATTATCTTAAAAGCCTTGAGGTTCGTGTCTCATAAATTTTTGTCAATTGGGCAGACAGCTGGATTGTACTACTGAAAATGGATGTAATGTAAAAATCTGACATTATTATTTTTTATAGCCTAAATTACCATACTATATTGTCAAATTATGTAACAAATAAAAGTATTATTGTTGTATAACTTTTCGCATTGCTAAATGGCAAAATTTTAGTTTTAGTATTATGTTGTCTGGGTTTTCATAAATGCTGTGCTATAAAACTTGTAAAAAACAAAATTTCATGAATAATAATCATAAAAAATGCCCGTCATTTTTCCGGGTTGTTAGCTAGTGCGTTCATAGTTGACGTAATACTGCCTACACATCCGAATCAAAATAATTAACTGATTTGCAATATGACATTACATATGAATGTATTGACAGTAAATACTGTTAGGCTGCACTCAGGGGTACAAACAGTACATCACGGGAATATAATGTTGACGTTATACTACTACATAATTATAACATAAATAAATAAATATAAAAATGTATATAATTAAACATGTAAACATGAGCGTATAATTTCGGCGTTTTTATGAAGGGGTAAGATTTTTTATGAATATATTTTTAGTTTGAATATATTATATTTAGTTTAAATATATTCAATGATCCTTTTCCCCCTTAATACTGTGCTTTAATAAATGCAGGGCACAAAAATCAGTTCAAAACATAACTTTCATTATGTACGGCAATTCTTTTCGAAGGAAAATTTTAAATTTTTTTAATTTTTCCAAATTATTGGGGGGCACCTGTTCCCCCCCTTGCAACCCCCAAATACGCCTTTGCACGTAAAAGACAAATGAGATAAAACAAATTATATTATTTGAATAGACAAAAAAATAAAATATGTAAAAAATAACAAATAAACTTTTTTAACTCAACAAAAGATAAAATAAGCCAAAAAACATTACATATGATAAAATAAAGACCAAGCAATGCGGAACGTCTAGAAATTTGGCAGTGACCCAAACCCTTGGCTGACGACTAAAACTCGAAAGCAGGTGAGGCCCAGAATATCCCAGCTTGCGCTTGAGGTTTTCATTTTGGTCCAAGCCGTTTTTAGTTTTTAGTGACCTAGGTAATGGTGAGTACGGAGTACACGACGCCAAACTCGAAATTTCCGACTAATAAACATTTTGGTACCAGCCACCAGCTGCGTAACCGTGTTATGCCACTGAAATATAAATTAAAAATTCTTAAATTTTTATAACAACAAGTTTCATAAAAAACTCCTTAAATATTTTTTACCATTCGTAGCCCACACGTACACTTTCACTTGTTTAAAAAGAAGGTTATATGATAAAATTCAAACCAATCTATATTTAAGAATAATTGAATTGAAACTTTGAAGCTCTGTGGGCTGGAGCCGGCAGGAGCCCTGAGCCTTGAAGGTTGACATCCACTGGCGCCGACTCCATGGGGCCCGAGGGGCTCGAGCCCCCCCAAAATTTTGTACGGGGGGGCTCAGCCCCCCCAGACCAAAAGAAGTCAAGTTAAAATTTCTGTTCGGCTGCCGTGATTTAGTGTAAAAGTAAAGGGTTTTGTAAAACTGGCATTTTTATAAATTATAACACCTCTTTGTATTTTAACACATTTTAGAAAATGAAATAGTATAACCCCTGTAAATAAAAAACCCCTTTGAAGTACAATAATTAAAACACACATGGATATTACGGTATTTCCTTTGTATTGTTCGAGAACGAGTAGGCCCTAGCTGCCCAAGCGTTTTTTCTTATTCAATTTCTTTATTCCAAGTTTTGTTTTCACGGAATTCTCTACGTCCAGATTATCATTGGTTGGCAGAAATTTGAAACTTTATACTGCTGTTTCGGGGCTTCACTTCGGGCTTGCTTATCAATGCTACTAAATGTGGAAATCATTAAAGACATGTTAAATGCCGTAACGTAAAAGTGCTAGTTTTTTTTGAGTTGTAAAACGTATGGCAAGGCATTTTTAGTTCGATGCAAGGAATCTATAAGAACAAGCCTACTGCGTACGATTCGACAATCGTATTCGGTCACCTGATTTCGTCCTCATGTAAAAATTGGTCACGTTCACGCGCACTAATTTGTATGATCGTAGTTTACCCATCGATAGGATAACCGATACCTTTTTAAAAGGCTTTTTGCACGCCATTTACTCCTTGACGACTACCACGGTAGTCGTAAATGGAGATGCACCAACCAGTGGACCGAATTCCGATCATAATTACCACCGATTATTGCTAGTAACGTGACCGTTAAGTGAATAAGGTTGAGAAAGTCAAATTAACATAGTAAATTGTTCTTAACTAAGGTTATTATATAAAATTTTAAGAGTGAGCAAAATGAAGACTGCAAGATATAGGCCTACTTCAAGTTCTCTCATTGACTATAAATACTGTACAAAATCAATCAACTTCATATACAAAATCAATGGTTCTATCGTCCATGTTTTATGTCAATCTTTTCTTTTTTATTAATTATTTTATTTATAAGTTCTGTACCTTTAAAAATGACAGAAATAATGTAACTGCGTTAACTTAATAACTGTAACTAGAGTTGTTTATTGAAAAAAAAGGTTTCAATATTAGTACTGTAAGGAAAACTTCATAACATACTATACCAAATCAAGAAACAAATCAAATTGAACTGATTTTAAAAATTTTCTTAAAGTTTATCTCAGGCTTAGGAAGTTTTAGAAGTAATTTTCTCCAGATCTTAAAAAAGCCAACTGGGGACAGATTTCGTATTTTGATTTATCATGTAGAGGTTTTAATTGTTTTGAAAATGATAATTATAAATAACGTCATTTTCATTTTTTCTAAAGTAACTTTGCGTAAGCCTGTTTTGTAGTATTAGAAGTAGGCCTAATAAATAAACTGTACCTTAAACCTTTTTTAGACGATTTTATTCAGCCATGTGATAGGGTATATGCTATCTGGCTTTTTGCCAAGCATGAAACTTTGAGTAAATTTCTTTTATAAATAAAATTTTTCCAAAATGGACTGATACTGCAAGTCTACCAGACACCAATTTGAGTTTTATCATCGAATTACTTAATTTCTTGTCTACCCTTAGAACTTACAACCCAAAACATAATTTTTTTGGTTAACCTACAAGGCAAACCCATTGACTATGTAGGCCTACACTAAAACGGTATTCGGTGGACAGAGTTACATATAAAAGAATTTCATTTTGGATGGAATGACGTACTATAGGATGATTATTAGCAAACGAGGGTTCGTTGTTTTTAGTACATAAAACACTGTTATAATATAAGTTAAAACAAAGTTTTTATGAACTAAAATTATGTGGTATCAATTATTAAGAAAATTTTTATAGGAGGATTATAAAATTTCTCCTAGTTTCTTCGAGCCCCCCAAATAATTTTTGAAAGTCGGCGCCCATGTTGACATCCTCCATTAGAATTATTCCTATGATGTCCAAATCGTGAAATCCTAGCCTATACGAGATGGCATTTTGTTACACCGTTTCTTAGAGAGCATCAATTGGCAAAGAGCAACGTCCATGTTAAGTCTCACTCACTCCTTAGATCCTCTAGTTTTGAGATTCTCTGATGTGTGGGTGAGTGGAATTTGACAAATGTGTATGTAGTAGATTTGCATACTTATTGTAATGCAATGCTCTAAATTGAGTATTAGGCCTATACATAAGTTTGTGTGCTTTCTGCACATTTGTTATACAACGGTTCGAGCGATTCCCAAACCTTTGGGCATGTCTTAGATTCGGAAAAATAGCATCAATAAAGTCTAAATTATATACTCCCGAATGTGTAACTGACTGACTCACTCATCGGGGTATCAGAAATTCGTCAAAAGTCGGTAATGTAGATCTCCTATATATTACTTACTACAGAGTGATTCCCAAGCGAGAACTAAACTTACCGACCTGTATTATTGAGAAAACTGCCAACATACTGGGAGTCGCGGATTACCGAAACACTCTTTTTAAGAAATTTTATAACATTAACCAATTGTGCCTTTATAGGTAAAGCGGTCTATCCACCGAGAGTAATTTCAATGTACAGGGTGTATCTGAAATTACCTCTCCAGACCGGAAGTCACTAATGTCAAATACTAACTCTCACTTTAAATAATTTTTTTTAGTTTTACACGGTTTTTAAGAAAACTTTACAATTTGATCTTGTACGCGTAATTTTAGCAGTTTATTGAATATTTGAGGTTAAAATTTAGATTTTCCTCATTCTTCTCTGAGCATTTTAGGTTAAGCAAAAATGTCTTGGCACAAAAATGTCTTAGACTCTTTTAAATACGTTTCCAACAAAAATTGTCAGTTTGGTCCAAAAAGTTTTTTTATTAAATTTACAACATGACGGAGATTAATGAACATGTATTTAAATGTTTAGTAAAACTAATCACGTGATAATTGATGTTTTATGATGGTATATTATTTTAAATGAGGTTCTTAGACATTTACATGTTTGGTAAGTTCTGTTATATGTAAAATGTTCAGACATAATATATGTTAAATTATCCCCAGTTAAAAAAAGATAATGTCATGCTATTTATTATTCTAAATCAGTATGATTAGGGTTTAAAATATTAAATTTTAAAGTTGCTTCAAAATTACGTCTGGTCCCCTCTGTATTGAAATCAGTGTCAATCAACAGAGCAAAATGTGTTTACCTACAACGGCACAATTTGTTTTATTTTTTATTTTTTTTATTTTAAAAGAGGTGCCAGGTTGGTATGGGACACCCTGTAAGACAGTATCATATTTGCACGATAGTCCTCCCAAAAATTTGTTCTTTATTTGGGATGGCACTTAATTTCTAACGAACTCATTAGGAAGTACATCATTGACTTTACCTGATAGCATGCTAATTTAAATTTTACAATTCAACAAAAATTTTAACTAAAATAGCAGATTACACAATTGATTTATCTTTTAGTGCGTAATAAATTAATGTTTAGTTTAAAAAGGTGGCAGTACAGTATTTTCATTTAAAATAAAAAAGCTTTTTTATTTCCTGCCCCAGAAAACTATCTGATTTCAAAATTTAGCGACCAAACATTTTTACCCAAAATAAATATAACATTATTTTTTTTCTACTCTAGCGGCCAAATTATAACATCTGAGGCAATCCTCGCGAACATCTTTCATGTTACTACAAGTTTGGTTCAATGAATTTTCGCCCCCCAGTCCACACAATTAAACATAATTAAATGTTTATTTATTTTTGTGGGGAATTTTATCCCATGTAGACGTAATTTTACAACTACTATAATATTTTACTCAGAACCTCAACTTTGCACATAGACATATCTTGCACAGTACCAATATCAATTAAATTATCAAACTTAAAAATTATCATGATGATTTTCAATATCACGTATTCTTCTATTGAAAGTGAGTCGGAACGAATTGCTATATCAAGCAACTGATTGTTTTACTTTGATTGTTATTTACTGACCTGGTCCTACGGCTAAAACATACGTCCTTTGATGTGTATGGTAACTTTAATATTTTAACCATTATTTAACATACTTTTGTTAGTAACTACTGTATTATTGTATTTAGAAACTTGAAGTTTTTTTATTTGCCTTGACAGTAATTTTTTAGGAAATTAGGTAAATTTAAAGTTTTACATTATTAAAAACTGAAATGAAGGAATTGTAATGAATGCCAATATTACATTATGTATTTATCATTGTATGTTCAATATTACTGGATCGTTATGTTATTCCCTGGAATTTCAACACAACTAATTGAAGGATAGTAACTGAATAGTATTTTTGTAAATAAAAGGAGTAGTGTCAAATTGTTGGTGCTGGCTCAGTTCAAGGTCACCTGAGGGATGACGTCATCGAGGTCAATGACCTCACCGATGACGTCATCGATGACGTCATCGATTGCGTCATCGATGACGTCATCACTAATGACGTCATTTCTATGACGTCACACCCATGACGTCACAGAAATGACGTGCTGATGACGTCATCACCCCTTACGTCATCAAAATGACGTCACCGACGCCACTGAGGTCAAGGTCACGCCAAAACTTAAAATTTTTTGGCACTTTTGCCGTTTCTCGCACTACGCTCCGAGTTTCAGTCAGAGTCCCCGTGACCTTGACCACTTGGAGCGAATTTTCGACGAGAAACGGCAAAAGTGCCAAGTTAAACTCGAGTTTCTGACATGACCCTGCCTAAATGGGCAATCGGTTATCCCTCAGGTGACCTTGAACCAGCACAACACCAACAATTTGACATTACTGTGACCTTGAAAACCTAACAACGGAGCGCCGACACCGATGCGCACCCCACGACAGCCACCGAGTTACTGACTGCCAGGATCTGTGTACTCTAGGTATATGGGGAAGTGGAGGGGGAAATCTCAAGGTCATCCAAATGGAGTTTTAAAAAAGTTGAAGAGTAGAAAGACTACTCTTGTGCTTCCTGGGCGACTTCATCAATCTCTAATGGATCTGTAAACCAATCCGATCTGTAGCGGCAGGAGTCCAGAAAACAGGTGCACCACCCATCAGGTTGTCCGTAGCACTTCCGACAATTGGTAAGATTGGAGAAGTGAAATTTAATACACCGCTGCGGACAACAAGTATAAAAGTATTTGGATTTGTAGATTTTGAAAGTTTGTAGTACCGGCGGTGGCAGCTGTTGGTTCTTGCATCTACACCTGCAACATCCGAAGCATTCACATTGCCGGCAGGCCAGCCCATCCACTTGCCACTTTGGTAAGAGGAAACACTTATCCTCACAGCAATAGGTTGTCCCCGTCTCTTCCTCCCAACGCTTCTTTGCACAATATGTGACGCCTTGTATCTCCAAACACCTATGCTCGCAACATGAGATGCGCTTACTTTCCATAGTTGATGTTGCTTTGACGAGGGAGCACGATGAAGTGATGCTGTGGTCAGTGGGAATGGGGTTTATATAAACTAAGGTGAGTGGAGGGGGAAAGGTCAAGGTCATCCAAATGGAGTTTTAAAAAAAGAAAAGAGTAGAAAGACTACTCTTGTGTATCTATAGCGATTTCATTGATAGTGAGTGCTTCTGTATGCCAAGTTGATCTGTACTGACAGGCTCCTAAATAATGTTTGCAAAAACCTGCAAAATGATTGTTGCACAATTTGCAGCCAGTTAGCTGTTTTAATGTGAATTCAATGCAACGTTCAGGGCAACAAGTGTACTTATGCCCTCTCATCTGGTACACATGGAATGTCTTCAACTCCGGTTTCGGCTTCTTCCAAGACTTGCACTTACACATGCATTGACCAAAAGCTTCACATTTTCTACACGCCAGACCATCCGCAACATCAATGTCATTCGGCCATGAAAAACATTTCCGTTCGCAACAGTAGTTGAGTTGACTCTCCATGTTGCTGTGGTGAAGGTGCGCGATGAAATGATGCTGCACTCATTGAGAGTGCACCTTAAATAAACTCAGTGGAGGGGGAAAGGTCAAGGCCATCCAAACGGAGTTTTAAAAAAGATAACTAGTCGTCCTCCTCCTCCTCCTCATCCGTTGTACTTAGAGAGCTGTCAGACGAAGAGCCCCGTGCAGGTGCTCCCCAGATGAAAAACAAATCAATTTTAAAACGAAGACCAGGATCTTGCATCATCAATTCCTTTAATTTGTCACATACTAAGTCGACCTTGTGTAAGGTGTCAACAACAAGCTTCCAATTCGTTGGTTCAATATAACTTGTAGTAGAGTCTGCCTCGCTGATAACCACATCCTCCGGCCGTATTGGAGTGTAAAGATGTGTAAAGTTCTTTGGCTGTAGCTGAGGTTCAGGCTGGCTGGAAGTGGAAGGTTGAGTGTGGACCCCTGTCGCATCGAAATCCATAGTCATTCTACATTCAATGTTGGGGTTTTCGTTTAATACATACACCAATTTCTCATGCAACATATCCACTTCTGCCGAGTCTTGCAGATGAACATTCCAGGAAAATGGCCATTCTTCATCCGTAGTGGAGTCAACTCGAGAAAGAGTGCTGTCCGCCATGATAGCTAAGCAAGGAATGATGTGAGCTACAGACTGTGGTAACAGTATTGAAAAGTAGAGGGGGTAAACCAAAAGTACGTGGAGGGGGTATTTTCAAGGTTATTTAATTTGGGTTTTAAAAAAAAGGAAATAGTGGAGGGGGAATTCTCAAGGTCATCCAATTTAGGTTTTAAAAAAAGGAATGAAGCTTACTCCTCTTCAGCCTCATCTTCATCGACGTCAGACTCGCCGTAAGGATAGATCGGGGACATGGGCGAATATTGTGGAGATTGTTGACCGTTGTTGTCGTCCCCTTGCATTCTAACTTGGGACCAATCATAATTTAAATTCATTTGTATTATGATCCCAGGGTTGTCCCGCAGTATTTCCTTCATACGTTCGCAAATTGACTCCAAATAGTGTACACTATCGATCGACAGTGTCCAACCCGTACTTGTACCGACATCAGTAGTGGAGTCAGCTTGGCTGATGGTGTTGTTGTCTGCCATGGTTGCTTGTCGGACAAGGAATGACGGTTGATGTGATGCTCATGCAGGAACATGGTGAAGTGGTGGGGGGTGTGGTGGAGTAGTGGGGGAATTTTCAAGGTCATCCAAACGGAGTTTTAAAAAAAGGAAAACTTACAAAGTAACATTGAAACTTTCCAATTGATGGTGGCGAGCGTTTTCTTCTGCAACCTTGCCGACACATGTGACTATGCCGTACAGTATGAAAAGTACAACCATAATAAGGCCGAACAATAAAAGATAGCCGTTGACTATCATGATATTTTCTGAGTGGATCTGTTTTCTTCTTATCGCCCTCTCCTGCATCCTCTTCTCCAACTCGTGGACGAAGTCACAACATGCGTGAGGACATCTTTCATCTGTTGGTAGGTTTGCCATTGTTGATGTTGTCGGTGTGGCTGTTGAAGATGGAATGAGGTTTCCAATTGCGATGTGCCATGTACACCAATAGTCAAGTGGTGGGGGTAACAAAGCAGTGGAGGGGGAAGTTTCAAGGTCATCCAAATTGTGTTTTAAAAAAACCTATCTTGTTACTGAGCTTATATGTCAGTAACAAGATAGGTGTTTTTGCTCTTTTACTTCTTTAATATAATGAAAAAATATACATATTCTACAATGGTTAGGACAAGAAATACAACTGCTAGTCAGCTGAAGTAGTCCAAGTTGTCTGGCTCGGTCTTCATGGACGCTGGTGAGGAAGCCGTCGAGGAGTGTCCAGGCTCTTCCTTTGACTGCCGGGTGTTCCGTATATTGCAAGCGTAAACTTGCACATTTATACGGTAGCCTCGTGCCACCATCAGCTGCAACTCCTTGTATAAGTCGTTTAGCTCCTGCTGAGTCTTGATGCTCACCTCCTCGTAACTTGCGCAACTGACGTTGAGAGACATCCTGATGTTGCTAGGTTGGCTGCTGGAGTAGAAATGAAGCCGAGGCACAGCGTTTGGAGGTACATGGAAAAGTGGTGGGGGTGATGGTGGTGGGGGTATGGAAGATGCAATTAAACACTTCTAAACTTTTTCCATTGATACAAAGGGATGGAACAAATAGCACAGGTGTCCTTGTAGTTTTCAAATCTAAACATTGGTGCTAGAAATCCAAACTGTTTTCTACCACCTTCCTGTACGAACCGTCGAAGGTCTCTGACGGCAGCATTGCCACAAGGCCTACAAAACTTTTCCCCGTCTTGGAACCTATACCAGGAGTATCCCGAATACCCTCTATTATCTTTCTTGTACTCCTCGATATCCTGCTTTACTGTTATAGGGATATTATCTCGTAAAGACATCTGGAATAAAGATGCGTCGGTTATAACTCGTTGTAAGCAAAGCTCGTACAAGGTGCTCATCGTTTGCTAGTTGGCAACAGAATGACCGTTTTTCGCATCCAAGCAGGTTTGAATCCTAGTGCGGTAGTGGGGGTAATTACGGTAGTGGGGGTAGTTGTGAAATGCAAAGGTCAAAGGTCAAGGTCACCCGCGAAGTTTAAAAAAAAATGCAACATATCAATACGTGAAGTCTGTCACATATTGATATGTTGCATTTTTTGTTTTTTTTTTTATTTTTTTTTTGTCTTTTATGATTCGTTTATTTATAAAACATTACAACAACAACATATGTACAACATTAAAACTTAAATCTAACACTGCTGCTTGTCAGCGATGTGGATGGTCAACTCTGTAGAATTGCTACCCGTGCAGCCGTGGGACACCAGGTATAGACACCCGGGTTGAATAGAGCGAAGATCCTCGTTTTGTAGAAGATGGACGAATCTCTTGGGCAGGTACACCTGGAACTTTGGTTCATCCCCCGGAGTAAACGGTGCCTCGCTGAGACTGCAGCAGATGGCCTCCCCAACTGTAGTCTCCATCTTCTTCATAGCATGGATTATGTAGTGCTTCTCGTCTTTTAGTTCCGAGCACTTCTTTACAGGTAATATTGTTGACTTGGAGTGAGCATTGAACTGCTCGACCAAAGTCTGAAGGAACTGGTGAGATGCCATGGTCAGGTTACAGATCGTCTTCTTGCTCGGAGATGTTGTCGTCTCGGAATCTCGAGTAATACTCATGCCAGGTCCCTGTCTGCTCCCCACTTATATACTCTCCGTTACCCCCACCACTCCCCAATTCCCCACTTTGAAGGTAAGAGGCGAATTTATAGGCATTTTTCAAAGCGCAATGTCTATCTTTATCATGTTCTGGGCTTTTTGTACAAATACATATGGTTTCCAGCATGTATTGATAATTCTTATCCAATTCCACATCATTAACCGGAACATGAGTAAATCCTTCGATCCATCTTTTCTTTTCCAGCCCCTTTGTGTAAATATTGGTAAACTTGTCTGAAAAGTGATGCATAATGTGATACAAGTCCGTGTAACTTGTAAAACCATCATACCAATCGATATGATGGAAGTGTTTTGAAATCCATCTGTTGGTAGTAGCGGCTTTACTAGTTAAAGACGAATAAGAACATGGTGGTTTAAATAAAAACGAATAAGGAACACTTGTATTCATGTCCAAAAACACAAGTTCTTTTATAATGAATCTATCATCATTACCACGAAACGCTTGAAACTCAATAATACCAGGCTTGGACTTTACTTGTTGTTCTTCTCCCTTGTCCATTTTGAAGGTCACACGTCTGCTCATTACGAAGTCAGGAGGTCAACTGATTTCCACACCACGGTAGGTACTACTTTTATACCAGGCCGTACAGTTGTTGGCGCGTTGGTGTATATTTAACGTGGGCACCGTCCCCAATAGGCCTAACCCCACAAAATGTTGGTTATTGTTTTAAAAACTAACCATTGTCATTTAAGTTTCCATCTTTATATTTTCCTTATTTTCATTTTCATCACTAACACTTGATTCTTCTCCTCCATCTTCCTCTTCTTCCTGTTTTACTGATTTCTTATGTAGTTGAGCGTACTTTTCCAATTGTCTCCACATCTGTACTTCATGAGGAACTCTATTAAATATAGAAGTATCCACAGGTCCGTATAATATAGGTGCGTCCGGTTGTTTGTCCAAAGTGTCTTCCAGATAATCTTTAATAATCGAACTTGAAAACACCAGTTGTCTCAAGTATCTTGTTATAGGTTCAGTAGCACAAGTTAAAATGAAAAACTCCTCTCGATTAAGTTGAATTTTGTTATCATGTCTTGTTGTGTCTCTAAACCGTAGCTGATGATCACCACGTTGTTTAATGATATCAATTTCCACATTTGAATCCAAAAGTCCTACCCTTGTCTTTCTTCCAAACATGTTACTACTTAAATAGCATTCTAGCAGATGCAAATGTTTCATAAACGATTCCCAAGCACTGTCCGTAAACAAAATCATTTTGGGTCCATGAGTTAAAATTACAGTAGGGGAATAATCTGTAGATTTCATAACACCGATTAAAACACTTTTATCCAAACTGGAAGAGATTGGATAAAATATTCGCAAAAATACCTCACTCAATATGTTTGGAGAAATATTATCTTCAATATCCCTTTTTCTCTTTTGTATAGTCTTTCTTCTTTTACCTTTTTCTTCAACATTATTACTGGCGTGAAGTTGTCCGCAAACGTTTTGTTCACCTCCTTCCTGGTGACCTTGAGGATCTAAAAACTCAGATATCTCCTTCTCAATATCTACCACATTTTCAGGTGTACCACTAGGAGAAGCCATATTGAATACGATGCTACCCATACAACAGTAGGCAACAAACTGATGAGGAGCGGTCTGTACGCTCTGCTTTTATACTCGCGGAATGAAACAAAACCGGTTCTTACAATACATTTTTAACAATTCCAGTTAAAGGTGTGTATGTTACGATTTTATCATGTAGAATTAAACAGTATGCAGTTGTATTAGCCGGTATAGCATCGTTGAATTCCATTTCTATTTTTATATCCACACTTGAAGACTTTACTGATTCATTTTGTTTAGAACAATCGATTACAACTATTGGGTAGGCATCGAAATATTTGTCAGGTGGTAATAAAGGTGTATTTGTTTTACCGTAATATGAACTTTGGAATCTCGCGTACATATCGTACAATATACTGTATTTCTTCTTAGTGAATGACACATTTAAATTGTCGTATGGAAAGAATTGTGAATTTAAATAAACTTTAATATTTTTCAAGTCACAATGATCAAATTGTCCTGCATGTTTAGTAATGGCGTCTCTTCTACCTGTTTGTAAACCAAATATAATATACCTGGCTCGCTCTACATAATTCGATGTTTTAACAGTCCAAGTGTATCGATCCGTAGTAGGTAAACTGGGATGCTCATGAAATTCCCAACTTCTAAATGGAATAAAAATATCACGATCAGCTTTTAATTTTCTTAAAAGTAGCATTCTGTGCTCGTCAGCCAATTTAACATGTGGAACTCTCCATACAATTTTGTCTAATTTTAATTTCCATTCTAAAGTCGCATCTGTAGTAGCATCTGCAGCTTTAATAATGTCTTTATCGTTAGAAGATCTCAACAAAACTAATTCTTGTTTAACGTTTAATATTATTTTCCTATAATCTTCAGCAAAACCAAGCAGCAAACGTAATGGAATATGAAAATCAAAATATCCATTTGGATTTGGAGTGATCGTGTCAATCGTAGGTAATACCCATCCGGCAGGTTTAAGTAAATTGGTTTCATTGGGTGTTATAGATGTTAATCCTTTTAAAGTTGTCGTAATACCTACTTTTTTAGTGGAATCAACTGTTACACCTGATATTTCATATCTAATTTCATCAAATAGGAAAGCCATAGGATTATTTATAAATGGAACTGTTGTACCAACAGTAGTACCGTCCTTTTTAGTAACTTGTCCTTCAATATACAAGTAACTTTCACATGGTAGTGTGTAAATGTCTTGATTTTGTATGGGAATACGAATTTCATCGTTATTGTTTAATTTCGATGAAGTGTAAGGGTTGTGGGTGTGATATTCTTTTTCCCATAGGGTTTCGTCGAATGTTGGACCCTGCGCTATATCCAGTATATCCATACTCGGTTAATTTTAATCCAATTCTCTCTAAGAAACGAATGTTCTCGCGTGTTAACTCCTCCACAGCTGAAGAGCTACTAATGCGGTTTCCCGTAGGTTGTTCGCTTTTAAATGTTAAACCCATAGTTTTGTATTAAAGTGTCGATTTTAAATGTAATCTAATCGTAATAGGCTCTTCTCTGAAGTCTACCAAGTTACCGTCTTGATCCAATACGCTCAACACGATGTCTGAAATGAAAGTGGTGTTCAACGGTAGATATACCAGGTTTTGTGGCTTTTCAACAATTTTAAATCCAGGTGGTACACTTGGGTAAAAAGTATGTATGATGTGGGTGTTAGCCCCATCCCTGTAAGCACCTTGTATAATGTTACAAGTTATGTCTATACTATTGACTTTTAATATTGTTACTGTTTTCTTACCGGAATGTGTTACATCTGGTTCTAAAACAGGCTCATCGTTAGAAAATCCTAATAAATCACCAATTGAGTTTGGTTGAGTGAAATCTATATAATATTTGGAAGTAATTTCAGCTTTCATCGTATTATTATTACCTTTTAATGTTATATTGTCTTTTCCCATTTTAGTTTGCAAAAATTCATTTATATGATCAATTTCATAAGAACCTGTGGGTAACCTGCACTCTTGTAAGTCTGTAAATTTTCCACTGGCATCCTTTCCCTTATAATAATGCAATACGTTATTTTTACCTTCCGTAACATTGGGGATAGAGTTGTAAGTTGTAAAATCCAATAGTGCCGCCTCCCAAAACCTTCCTTTTTGCAAGCGTAACGCTGGAAAAAGGATACTTCGTAAAGTGGACGATTTTCCTGTTAATGATACCGTATAGGAAGACATCTCAATAGTGACTGATACTTTTAGCTAGAAATTCCAAACATAAATGGCCGCATATTGAAGTATTATCAGGTTGTTCTCTTTTATAGTTATAATATATGTTTTTAGCAGATTTAAAGTAATTTTGAAGTTCTTTTGGTGGTGGCAAATTACCGAAACTATCAAAATAATATACATTGTTATTTAGTTTCTTATAACAAACCCAATGGGTGCCAGGCCCTTCAGTATTATCCAAATTTACAATTCCAGTCTCATTTTGCCACATTTTCTTTGGTAAACTGTCTTTCATAAACACACCGCGGAAAAATGGTATTTTTAAACAGGAAATATATTTAAATAATTCAATATTGGTTAATGCTTTATGTGGTATGACCAATTGATTTCTTTCATTTAATATGCACGATAAGGTCTTAGGTAAAGACCTGCCCCGTTTTTTACCATTGACCACACGGTGGGCTTCTTCCTGCCTTTTCTTGTAGATCGTCGTCTTCTTTTTATATTTCCTCCATGTTTTCTTGTGGTTGACCTCCTTTTTACTCTCCTTCTCCTCCTTCTTCCACCTCCTACTGCTGTTTTAGCCTTCATACCTGCTGTTACTGCTAAAGCTGCTGCTTTTTCTGCTATGCTAGCGTCACTTGATTTTACTCGTTGCCAAGCTATGTCCGCAAGCTTTTTGTCAGCTATTGATCTATTTTTTGAATCGGCAAACGTGGAATATGCGATATCGTGTTCTTTACAAGCCTGATCTAACTTATTTATGCCAGGATCGCCTCTTTCCAGTCGTTTTTTCAATTTAGTTCCTGGTCCGCAATACTGATAACCTCCCGGTATATGAAATTCGTATGGTAATGCGTCTATTGCTCTATTTACTATGGATCCTACTGGAATTCGTTTTAAAGCTTTACTTAACAGAGAAACCGCTGTGGACGTGATCCCACCTCCTCTCCTTACAGTGTCTCTATATGGACTGATGTACTGGAACGTCATTATTGTCCTTTTATAATCGCAATGTACAACTTATGTGTTACCTCTATGACAAGTTGGACATAAATGAAGTTGTTTATTGTGTTCTTTTATTAAATATCAAAATCACCCCAATCCGATGATCTAAACTTTTTTGTATGAGGGTTGATAAAATAGTTTTGAACAATTTCCCGTTTAATCCAAGTACCTCTCTCAGATTCCAACAAAGGAGTACGACCTGAATGAATACCAATAAGATTGTATACATCAAATAATGCATTTCCTAAAACTTTTACAAGAAAATTAACAGTGACAGCATTATCCACATGTTCAGGGTCTTTAAGGTCTGTTATACGTTTATTATTACAAGTATACACTTTGCTATCCATTTGTGATAATGTGATAGCCTGTCCTACAGTTGCAGCATCATTTGCTTCTCTTCCTTGCGCCATGTTTGTTAATTTTTTATTACTACATATAAAAAACGCATAGTAATTATTTGGATCTAGATGTACTGTTTGTCCTAAGGCAGCCGCGTCTCTATCTGCATGACCCCATGACACATTTGATAACCTTCCATGCCTGCAATCCCAATAAGCGTTTTTGTATGTCAATAAACGAAATTTTTCATTACCTTGAATAAAGTCATCCCCTTGCTTTGATAATACTTCATCTCGTTTTGCAAATCCAGTTGTTTCTTGTTTTAAAGTCTCTTTCATTTGACCCACTGTTGCACCATCAGATGGTGCTGAACCATCTTTTACATTCGCCAAACAATTGCCAAGACAATCGATAACTCCCACATCACGTATGACACAATGATCTTTTATATATTTGAGATTTACAGCATCATTTTCATTTTTTGGATAACCTATATCGTTAATAACAAATTTATAAAAAGAAAATCCATCTTTTGTCTTTTCAGGTATCAAAGAATGTAAATAGCGTCTATTTACGCTGTCTTTTGCATCTTTAGGGTCATCTACGTTGGATATACGTTTATTGTTGGCACTATACGTTTTCCCATTGAATTTTAACGTATTTTTTAATTCAGATGACAAATAACCTTTGTTTATCGCATCACCGTTTTGATTTGGTTTACCAACGTTGATAATTCTATGATCTTCTGCGTCATATGTGTTATTTTGTAGTTTTAATGTTGGCGATATCTTTTCCTTTAATATTTTTAGATTTATTGCATCGTTTTCATCCGTAGGATCTTTTATGTTTTTTAACCTTTTATTACTCATATCATAATCTCCATCAGGTGTTTGTGGTAAACCAGCACTTCTTTTTAAACTATTGGCATAATATAACCCATCCGAGGAGTAACGTCCGAACTTGTCGACACTCATGGTGCAACTGAATAGTATTCTAGGGAGTAACGCATTTTTATGAGATTACCCCACGGTTTCGGAGTTCATCCACTAAAGCCACCCATTCGTTTTCCAATCCAGTATGACCCGCTTCTTTAGCTTCATGTATTAGTTTCATTCTATCCACCAATTTATTGATATTATTGTAATAAATCACATTTGTGTTATATAGTTTCTTCATTAAACCTGTACCCGTAACGGACTTACTTCTTTTTCTTCGTTCCTGAGCACTTACATCCAAAGTGGATGCCATAAATCTTCGTTTTACAGGTTTTCTTTGTGTTAACGGCATTGTTTGTCTTCTAGTTGGTATTAACTTGGATACAAATTCTTTATATTTTAAAGACTTAGATCTAAAAGGAGGCTGGTCAGGTAAATACTTTCTCCTATATGCATTTGTCTGTTCCAAAATATTTTTATATGCTTCCATGTCTTTTTCTTTCACTACCGATACTGAAGGCTTATTTTCAAATAATAATTCAAATAATCCTTTTGTGCCCTTATACCTTTGATCACCAATGACAATATTATCATGTTCGTCAACGTTTAACGGGCTATTACCTATCATTAAACCGTCTTCTGTTAATCTCGCTCCATAACTATGGTAATTCTTATTAGGAATTGTTCCGAGTAACATTTTTACCATGTATTTCCTTCCTAAAGGTCCTTTGTTATGAATGTTTTCACCCAATAAGCTTATGTTTGACGGACCTTCCCTTGTCTCTTCTTCTTTTTCCTCTTCACTAGCAGTTGATACAACTTCATGTCCTCTTTTGGCTTTTACTTCATATAATTCTTTTATTCCACTATAGTCCGGTGATTCTAGCTCTCTTTCGGGTTCTCCACCGGTAAAACCACTATACGTAGAGGATTCCAGGTCTTCATCACTAAAATCTTCTGATTTTACATTTTCTCTTTCAAACTTCGTAATAGGTGCAATCGCATCTCCTTCCAATACAGGTTTAGCAAATTTTTTGTTTAATTGTTTCAAGGGTTCAGTAATAGGTTTAAAAGTAGATTCAAGGAATTTCTCCCTCTCGCTAATACCTAGTTTCAATGCTCTGTTTTTAGCCCGAATAGAATCACTAAGTGATTTTATTTCTTTTACTAATTTTTCTTGGTTAACCATGTTTGTAGCAAGACGTGTTGTACAACAATGAATGTGTTATACCACGTTTAATGTATTAATATAAATTTATCAAATCCTATCCTGTATCGACCATTGTTTAGCGGTTGTTCCTTCATAATTGTTAGGAACCCATACTTTTCAGCCCAAGCCTTTCCACACAACTCTTTAAATCGTTCAAATGTCATATCCGCATTTACATGATCAAAATATATATGTTTTAGGTTGGTTTCGTCCTGTTTAAATACAATTAACATGTTTGCATTGTCTCTAATGAGTTGTTTAGGTATTTTGCTGTAAGTTTGGCCAATATAAATGCTATCTATGTTGTTATGTCGACCCATAGCGAAGTAATTCCTTATTGTGTTTTGGTTTTCACAAGATACATCGTCGAATATAAACACGGAGAATGGTTTAGCTTCTTGTGGCTGCATGACACTCTCGCTTGCATTAAACTTTAAATATTTAACTTCAGGCACATTAGTCAGTATTTTTCCAATAATTGATACTTTGGTTGTTGTAGTGATTTTGAAAATACATATAGATTGTTAAATCGTAATCCTTTAGGGTTTGTAATCAAATTGAATACTACATTAGTTTTTCCACAGTTGGAAGGTCCGGTAACCAGACAACGAACGGTGTTTGGTAACAAATTGCCATGCTTCCCACTATTGAATTCTGAATTATCCACTGTGAGTTCATCTATATTATTAATAGTAAAACTCTCTTTTTGTGGTACTATCTCCATCCTTTGTAATGGTTCAACCTAAAATGATTCTCTATCGTTATATCAAATCCTTTTTAGGTATCCAAGAATCTTCCGTCTTATTAAATCCTAACCATCGTACTTTGACCTTATCTTTTTTCCGTTGCAACACCTTTTCAACTAAATATACATCGCCTACTGTTGATTTTAACATTTCATGTCCATAAAACCCTCCTTCAAGCAATTGTCCTTTATTATCTTTTAAAATATATGTCTCAGGTACTGTAGGTTGTACTTTGAATACAGTAAAAACCTCATTGGTCCAATTTGGCAGGTATCTTTTACTGAATACACCTTTATATTTACTTATTCGCACTTTATCACCCACATTAAATTTTTTAGGCTTTAGTTTTTCAACTTTTGGTTTAGTATTCGTTTTTATACGTTTTAATACAAGGTTTTCATTTTTACTAGTTACTTGGTTTGGTTTCATCCCGATAGTCCTATGAAATTTGTTATTGTAATCGTTTATAAGTTTTGGTAACATATCAATCCATATGTGCGATCCTCTGTTGGAAAACATTTTATACATTGCACTTTTTAAAGTTCTGTTGAATCTTTCGATTATTGAGGCTTTTACTTCTGAATTGGTTGAATAATGGTTTATATTGTGTTTTTTCATTAAATTTGCAAATTCCTTATTAAAATATTCTTTTCCATCATCTGTTTGTAAATGTTTAATAGTATGTTTGTCTCTTTGTATAGCTGTTTCCATTGCTTTTGTAACACTTTTGCCACTTTTATCTTTTAGTGGTAAAGCATCTGCCATTTTTGAAAAACAGTTAATAACAGTCAATATGTATTTATATCCTTTATTTTGTTTGCTATAAGGAATCATTTCGATTAAATCCGCTTGATATAAATCATTAATTCCTTTTATCACCGTATTTCTTCGTGGAAACTTTCTTCTTGCAGGTTTATGAAGTTCGTTGACAATTTGTTGCTTTAAGTCCTTCATATTGCAGGTTTCAATGTTTGTTGTATCACATGTATAATCACAATGAATGTTGTTTTAAATATTCACATCATTTATATGGGTCAAGGTCATCCAAACTTGTGTAAAAAAATGGGGAACACGGCGTTGGACTTGCCGTGTTCCCCATTTTTTTACGGAAGGAGAAAGGAATAAGGTCGTAGTTGTAGAAGGACGAAGAATAGGTTACTAGTTGATAGGGTTTAGAGAGTAGTGGCCAAAAGGAAGAGTGTGGATTTTGTCGGGCATAATGTATCTTTTATCATCCCGAGCTGACAACGCTTTTTTAATTTCGGTGACACTGTAGACTTGATGCTTGAAGCTTCGGATATTGTTGAATGTTGCTGATATCGTAGTATCTTCAAACAAACAAGTCTTGTAGTGGTCAAATGTCACGTGTTTTTTCAAATAAGATGTCTTCACTCCTTTTGCTTTCTTCACTGTCGGTGTGTTGTTCTCGTGGTACATCTTAAATGAATACAATTTCGCCATCAGCGCCACTATTTCTTCTAAAGGCATTCCATTTGCTTCATCTTTGAATTTTCCAATTACTTTTTTATATTTTTCATTAAAATTTGGATGGTTTTTCGGATAGTCAGAAAAATCGAAATCTTCTTTGTATGGAAAAGTCCTTAGGTCTTCATACATGTCCAAAGTCTTTATCCAGTAGATAAACGCGTCCGTATCCATGTATGCGACTCCAATGTTTTCCCTTCCGTAATGTTTAACCATTTTGTTATAATGGAAATCATACATCAGGGTTTTACTTATATCCAAAATCGACATACCTATGTATAACGGACGGTCCATGACTATTGTTGTTTTCTTCATACTGACAGCGACTAGATTTTCGTTTATAATCATGGATGTTCCGAAATTTGGTTTTTGCACTAATTTTTCCAATTTCCTAGGATCACTCACTAATTTTACATTTTTGTGTTTTCTTTTGTTCTCCAAGGTCTTCCCAAAGATGGCATTGTTCATTAATTTATAGAAGTCCTTTTCAAATGCTGTTGTCGCTGCAGCTCTTCTTGCAGTGTTGGAATCAATATATGGTTTCAACCAACAAGACTGGGTGAATTCAATTGCTCTATGAATTCTCACTATACGTAGACCCAATTCAAGAGCCTGTTGAACTACCCAGTAGTGAGCCACATAGCGATCCTTATTCTCCAAGGTCATCATCAATTTTGGCCATCTTCCTGTCGGTGAAACTTCAGTCTTGGCTAGGAGAGGCAAGTCGTAGTGATGGTCATGAAGGTGCTCCGGGTATTCAAAATCACAGTCCAAAATATAGCCTTTTGGACCATCCTTTGGAATCTGTGAGATGTCTCCGATGGTGGCCGGGTCGATCCACTTGAAGTCAGCGTAGGGAAGCGGATTTGACATTGCCCAACCATAAAGGTTGTTTGCATCAAAATAGCCAAGGTAGACCGATGGTTGTTGCTCGTCGAAGCCGGGGATGTACTTGTTGTTGGCTTTGACATGACGTGTTACAGCTTGTGTCAAACCGCCCCGTACACCAGATTCCATCATGAGCACCATATCAATATCCGTTAGAAGTTCCAGTCGACAGTTGGTTGACTTTAGCATAGCTTGCCATGCTAATCCTGGAGATGTGTACGAGTGTAGAGGGTCCAGTCCATAGGCGGAGAAGCAGGTGTTTCTGAATTCTTCCATCACATCGCACAGCAGAGTTACGTCCAATTTTATATAAAAGTCAGAATATTCCCCTAAGGTTTGAATGTTTAGTTGGTTCCAAACATTACATGCATGATTGTAGTCTTCAACGGAGATTTCACTTTCGTTTAATTTGCTGTTGAAGGCTTCAATCGGCGGTAGACTGGTTTCTTCAAATTTTTCTGTAGAAGTTATGTAATCGTAGGGGAACACTCCTTTCCGTAATACTAGGTCTAATTTATCTTCAGGTACAATTTTTCTGGTTTCTTTTAGGTCTTCTCTTCTTAGGTTCTCTGACAATTTGGCTAAACTAGATGCCATAAATCTGTAAGAGTCTACGAAGCGAAGTTTAATTTTACCTACTGTTTTTGAAAAGCTGATGTACTTTTCCAATGTTGTAGCAAGAACATCAATTTTACCGTCATCTCTTCCTAACTCCGGGATAATAAAGTGGGAGTCGTAGCCGCTAAGATTGTGTAAAACGACAGGAATAAAGTTTGGCAGTTTGTAATTTATATTGCATGAATTACAAGCAGCTCCTCTGTATAACCCTGTCAGGTGATCGTGATCTCTTACTTTTGGATTTTCTTCACTGAACATCTTCTTGCATAAATAGCATCTTGTCGCTAAGTTGTATTCTTCTTGTTGATTTTGGTTTAAAGGTTCCATAGGTACAATATTACCGAACAAGCGTTGAACCTTTCCAGCAATATCGTACAGTTGGTCTACAAAATACTTAGCGGCTTCTTCACCACGGTAGAGTATTGGAGTGGATGTTAAACCATAGTCTTGCAATTGGTTTTCAGACAAGGTTGATTTAACTAGTAAACAAAAACTGTTGGGCTGATGCAACTGATATTTTGTTCTTCTAGTCACTTCGCCGTCCGGCAGCTCCTGTGGTACTAACGTTGATTCAAAATCTGCATAGACCACTATTGGAATTCGGTATTGGTGAACTGTCTTGTTAAATTGTATTGAAGCTCGGGTAGGCGGTGGAAGACTTATCTTTACTTCATAGTTCTCGTTGCAAAGTCTTTTATGTTCCAATAACCAGTCCAATCCTCCACGTCTTGAATCTTTCCAAGAAAAGCAGAAACATCTCTTGCAAACTGTAATCCTATTTACTCTTTTGGTCAATTGTTTTACAACTAACGCTTCAAAGTCTTTTATCCATACATAATGGGAAATTTCACCCTTGGTTATCAATAGCAAATCCGTATGGTTTCTTTGCTCAACCTTTACTACCCGCAAAGGATAAACGTTGTTGGAATCATCCAGACCAAAAACATTAACTGAAACGCCAGGATTTTTCTTTTCAAATTTGTCAATATCTTTTAAAGTAACTGGGTAAGTAAGACCTTGAAAGTTGTAGCGGTGTTCATTTTCGTAGTATTCTCTACCAACTCTACAAGGATTGTTTTTAACATACTTGGTTAACATTGCATACTTGAAACATTCATTACCCTCATTTTGAACATTTCTACACGAGTTAGTGTTTTGGATTTTCTTTGGTAGAGGGATAAAACTACTACCTCTTAAACCATATCCATGTTTATGAACCCTAACATCCATACCTTCGATTGATGACAAAGTCCATCCAGATCCTCTTCCTTCATGTTCTTGGAGTTTGGTTATAAGTTCCTCCAAGCATTCTTCAATAATATCATCAATGTCGGAGGTGAAGGTAAGGGTTCGGTTTTTGGTAATGAATGCTCTCAATGCTGTTTCACCATCAGTATTGTTAAACATAGCCTCTAACACCATTCCAAATTTAATAAAATTTAGCCTTTGTAATTCTTCCCTCAACGTTTGACCAACAAGTTCCTTAGCCTGGGTTATGAATGTTTCCAATTCCAATTGAACGTTATTAATTTTGAAATGTGTTACAACTCGTCCTGGCAAGGCTGTGGTGCGCAGTTGTCTTACATCTTCCAGTTCTTCTTCTTCCATATCCTCTTCTTCGGTGTCCTCTTCTTCGGTGTCCTCTTCTTCAATAGGTCTTGTAGCAGTAGATGGTCCAGCACCAGCAAATTGGATCACACTAGGTCTTCTTCTTTGCATTTGCTGTAGATAGCTGTCCCAGTAGTCCGTCTGCTTCTGGTGCTCTTCCAAAAACCGGTCAATTGAGTCTAAGTCTATTTCATCCATGGTAATATCTTCTTTTCTATCTTCGTCTTCATGTAATTCTCTGTGTATGGTGAAAAGATCTTCGTCTTGAAAGATTTCCCCACAAATGTCGCAAAGAGCCATTTCAAACAGTTTGGCTTTGAATGCACACTCTGTGAATGTCCACGCAATAATGAGCAGCGCACTCCACCGGGACCCTTTATATCCGAGGCAGATAGGTGGGGAAAGTGACGTCATATGGAAACAGGTTATCACTCATGTGCTAAATTTAGCCTTTACACAACCGTTTGTAATACATTTATCAGTAGGCTTGATAAATTGATGATATTTGGTCTAGATTCAATAATTTGTACAAGTTTTTTCAAAGATGTCTGTTTGAGCAAGTTTATGTAGGTCAAGGTCATTTGGAATTATTATTTTGAGCGGGGGATAGAGCACTAAGCAGCATCATTTACTACAAAGTGCTCTATCCCCCGCTCACATTCTTTTTTAACTTTTTGTTTAAACTTTTTACAAGGGTGAAACATCACCATCAGAGTCGGAATCATCCTCATCACGGAATAGGCAGCGATGACAATACATAATTCTTCTGGCAACTAACATCCTATCCATTGGACGATGGGGAGTGTCTTGTTCTTGTTCTTCTTCTTCTTCGATTTCCAATTGGAATTCCATTTCCGACTCAGATGACGACTCTAATGTTTCGTAGGCATGCAAGTCCACCTCATTGTCCGTTGAACCAGCTTCGTCAGAGTCCGTTTCAATATCCATTATCTCTTCCTCCTCCTCTTCTTGATCAACCGCAGGTAGTTGGTCCTCTACTTCTATAATTTCTAGAGGTATTACCTCCAGAATAGAGACAATTCTGTTGCGATGGAACACGGTGTTGTCAAGTGGAGCCATGGTATGGAAGTGTTGTATCCATCCAATTTGCTTACCCTTTTTATACCCCCACCAACTATACAATTTATGTGGGTCAAGGTCACGTAAAGATACCCTTTGAGCGGGGGATAGACCACTAAGCAGCATGCTACTCCATTGCCGCAAAGTGATCTATCCCCCGCTCTATTCCGCAGACCACACTCAAGTCCAAGTCCACATCCAAGTCCACATCCATATGTTACACTTTATTATTACTGCCACCAAGTAATTGTCACTCGCACATTTACTTGGTTTTGATAAAGGTACTGCACAAACTCCATATTGGTTGTTTGTTCGTTATACAAATGCATCATGAAATATGCAATCTTATCGATTGCGGCATTGTCCAACGGTTCGCAATTCACAAGTTCCAATGTGCCCTGGCTGGTCTTCTCCTCTATAAGTTCCACCACTTCGTTGATGTCTTCTTCCAAGAGGATGAACTCAACACTGAAGCTCTCCATTGTTGTTGATAGTGTCTAGACAAATGCTTGACTAAATGCTTTATTCATCAGTCCTACATATATACCAATTTCCCCCTCCTATTACCCATTCCCCCTCTACCTTTATATGGGTCAAGGCCATCCAATAATACCCTTTGAGCGGGGGATAGACCACTAAGCAGCATGCTAGTCCATTGCCGCAAAGTGATCTATCCCCCGCTCTGTATTCCACACAAGTCCTAGTCTTTACACACACACATAAGCCCCCAGTCTTTTACACTTACTCATATACTCTGTCCTCCCTGCCAATTAAGAGTTCCCCATGTTTGCCACTATTTTCAATTAACCTTTCCAAGTCCCAAAACACAATGTCCAAATTAACCAAGTTCGCT
Source organism: Neoaliturus tenellus (assembly GCA_030545055.2). Taxonomy (NCBI): domain Eukaryota; kingdom Metazoa; phylum Arthropoda; class Insecta; order Hemiptera; family Cicadellidae; genus Neoaliturus; species Neoaliturus tenellus. Next base: position 75,251,398 of record CM061537.1, on the reverse strand, counting down.
CGTCCAATTTGAAACACACTATTCCCCCCAAAGTCACTTGCTCTCACTTGTTGTCCTGTATACTGCTTCTTCTTCCACGCTACAATCACTACCCTACCTTCTTCAACAACCATTCTTTTAACATTATCATACACCTTCTTCAACATCCCTTTACAGTTTAAATAGTTTATGGTTACATACTCCCACTCCTTACCAATGATCAGTGATCCACTCATTTTCTAGCGTTCCACTGGAAGGTTCAAAGCAGAATGAAGTCGGGATGTACAGACCCCCCTCTTTTATACCAGTTAACCGGTTGTCCTTGCTGTAAAGTGGGTCAAGGTCATCCAATGCTACCCTTTGAGCGGGGGATAGACCACTAAGCAGCATGCTAGTCCATTGCCGCAAAGTAGTCTATCCCCCGCTCTGTATTCTACACACACACACACACACACACATGTCCCTGTCCAAGTCTTTCATTACATACCCAATATATATTCAGTTCCTTCATCATCACTATCACTCATCACTGCTTCCACAAACTCCACAGGATTAAAGTTAAATTGTTTCAATTGTTCTTTTAAGTTTTCAATTTGTTGGTCCTTTACTTCTAAAACACTGTGAAGGTGTGATATGTAGTCCGCTGCCTCGTTGATGCTTGCTACTCTCGGATCGCCTAACTTCAAGCTGGGAACTACACCCTGCAGCCTGTAGTACGCCATACGCCTTTCTTGCTCCTGCCGTTGACCAGGACTGAGCAAGCCTTGCCCGTCTTGGCTCACCTCCAGCAAGGTCCGTAGCATTGGAGCTTTGCAGGCGTTTGCCCGAGCAACAGTTATGCTGTGGAATGGTCGAGCAGGTCCACGAGTAGCAGGCAGGACGTTGGCAGCACGCCTTCTTGAAGAAGAAGAGGAAGCCTGAGAAGTTTTGCAGTTGGAAGCCATGTTGAAGTGAGGTATTCAGCTAAGCGATACAAAGCAGAATAACCAAACTGCACATCAATACCCGTATATATACACTTATCAGTGGTGGGGGTACTAGCTAGCCTTGGTAAAGTGGGTCAAGGCCATCCAAAAACATTACCAGAACGGGGGATAGATCACTAAGTGGCATGTTAGTCCATTGCCACAGAGTGATCTATCCCCCGCTCTGTATTTCACATTCACGCACACATTCATACATACACACAAGTCCCAGTCCAAGTCTTTACCCACACACCTATCCACTCTCATCCTCACTATCATCACTGTCCAACAGGCTTTCACACTTCTTAATCAGTTTTTCCCATTTACTCCTGACATAAAGTAGCTCCCTGCGAGTATTCTCTAGCATTCTGTCCCTTTGCTCTATCACTTCGTCGTACCACTCGATGATGTTTGGTGGAGTCTGAGTTGATGCATCCGTCGTGGTTGGTTGAGACGCTCCGCTGCTCCGCAACTCCTTCCTCACAGGACCAAAGCCGGAGAATCGGACACGACTTCTTGACGAAGGCGCCGATCGGATTGGTCCAATGCTCGGGCTGGAGTTGGAGGCGACCGGGCCAGAGGTAGAGGCTGGGACGTTCATAGCAGACATGGTGGTGTTCAGCTTAACGGTGTAAAGCAGAATGAGAGGACGGTTGATCACCACTCCTATATATATACCCATTTTTAGTGGTGGGGATAACACTGGGGGGGGGGGTTAAAAGAAATTTTGCTTAGTCTTCCCGGTCATCAGTTTTACATACCTTTAGCACACCCATTATTTTGGTTTCTTCAATAACTTTACACACCTCAAACACCCAAGCAAACAGCTCATCTATGTTGTTATAATTAATTTTTGTCCAGTGTTCATACTTATGAGTTTGGTTGTTTATAATACATAGATAAAATGTAGACCCGTCTTGTCTTATACAATACTCAACTTCCATTCTATGCTGGTTTAGCACTTCCCAAGCATTGTGTTGATCTATCAAGAAGTCACCACCTTTGTAATTGTACCGTGACATGTTTACACGGAGCACAGAAACAGACTGAAGCAAATGAACGGCTCATACAAGCTTAGTAAGAGCGTTAGAGTGGGGGTATCACGTGATACACAACATTAGTTGTAAGTAATTTATATGGGTCAAGGTCATTCAAACTTTGAAAAATTTTTACCTCCAAACACTTGTAGCAAGCTACAAGTGTTTGGAGGTAAGTTTTTATTTGTTAATGATTTATTTGTAACTTAGTCTTCACCCTCAAGGACACGGTTTGAGATTGTCCCAGTGACTTTACATCACCGCCAGGTTAAAGTATTATACAAGTCAAGTATTTTTTTTTTTTTTTATTAGTTGACTTGTATAATACCCCTCTCCCTTACTTTAAGAGGGTTAAGACTAAATTTGGAAAAATAATTTGGAAAAAGACTTTTTAAATATTGTCCAACACAGCCTAACAATTTTGTTTTTTTTTGGTGGGCCCATGTCCTAGTCCATTTCCCACACGGTTTCACATCCTTTCCTTCGTATTAGATAGGCTTTAGGTATGAAAAATTCTCTTTGTACCATACGAGGTGGTACTTGCATTGTACAAAGGCGGCCTTCACCTTTTACAACGATTTCTACTTTCTTATTACCTGCTCCATATGTCTGACCAATGAAATAGTATTTTTCATCAACCTTTAGCCTTCTAATATCCCGCGGTTGCGGACCGTGGGGATGTCTGAACTTGAACGTTTTAGGCTTAATGTACAGAGTATAGGGTTTGAATTGCCGAAATTTGACTGTACTTTTGAGGTGTCGTTGGCAGCGATCCCCTTCTGCACAAGCAAGTTTCTGGCAACACAAAACCCCAAACTTACTAGACATCCAAGCGTAATCGCATTTCTTACCCTTGCCAGCAGGGGCTTTAACGCGTTTACGTTTCTGTGTTGGACTCTTTTAGCGGAGTGTCTTGGAGCTTCTCTGAATTAGGCTGGCTAGAAGGGATGGGGTTGGAAGGAGGTAGAAGGGGCAAAGATTGTTCAAGCGGGATGGAGCAAACAATTTTGGGCGGGGTAGGAGAGCGTGTTAGGTCTATGGTGGGAAGATCAGGGGAGAAGATGGATTTACGGGGTGGTTTGGTTGGTGTAGGTGGCATGGGGGATATAGGTGAAGGACATTGGGATGTAGTGTATGAGAGGATTTTCCGGGTTCTGCTGTATGGGGTGATCCTCGACCTAGACGTCTCTTCAAAAGCCGCAGACTCCGATCCTGAGTCCGATAGCAGCGAGAGTGCTGGAGAGGCTACCGGGACTCGGCCTGACGACTTGACGAGTTCTCCTGACGATGGCTGTGCACCAGCCTCTTCCACTGTCGCCGGCAATGGCGACAGGCTGGGCATTGAGGCGGGCTGTGGTGGTGGCGGCGGCGGTGGCGGCATCGTCAGGCAGCTCAGGATGTTCGCAGTCATCAGGTATTCCAGGATCGAAGTCGAGGATGATGAGGGTCGAGACGCGTCGGTCGAGGTTGAAGTTGATGGGTAGTTTTTTAGCTTCAGACCCATTTTACCCATTGTAATAAATGAAAAGAAGAGATGTAAAGAAAGAAGTGAACGTGTAAAACAAAAGTCTCAAGAGCGAGAGAGAGTACCTGTCCGTATGGGAGCTTGGACCGGAATGAGAAGTGCGTGCAGCCCGGCCGCCTTATATCCCCACCGGGGCTGCCACGCCCAGGATATTAGGGGTGGGGGTGGGGGTGGGGGTGGGGGTGGGGGTGGGGGGGGGGTGGGGGGGGGGTTCGCACTTTTTGCGGGGGGGGGGGGGGGTTCGCACTTTAAAAAAAATAAGCCCCACTTGAGGCATTTATGTTACCATAGCTGAAGCCTCCCAAGGGACCCAACTATTAACAACTCCAAACTTGTGGGTTACAAATACCTAACTGTTATATTTTTTTAACAGACATTAATGTATTAACTGTGTTAATAAGACCTGACTGTTAAACACTTTGAAAGATTTTACATATTTAGGTCAAGGTCACAAAAAAACTTTAAAAAAATTAAGCCCCACACCCCCCTTTGGGGGTGTGAGGCACTTGGGTTGTCATCGCTGTAGCCTCCGAAGAGACCCAACTATGACAACAAGGCAACATCCAATGTCGTGTACCCTTCGCCACGCAAGACTTGTAAACATTTACTGCATTGTCTTTTCAGTAGTTAACAAAGATTCATTTACATAATTTTGTGTTTCCAGAAGGAAACAAACTGAGGACACCCTAGTGGCTTACGTCCTCGTCCGAGTGCAGAGGCCGCCGCAACCTTTTGCATGCCAGCGTACAAACGGACATGCTCCCAAATGCCATCCGCAACCTTTTGCATGCCTGGCAGGAGCCTACCGATAATTAAAATAGGCTTTACACGGGGGCCTACTCCCGTAACCTATCTTTAATATTTTTCATTTAAAATGCATTGAATTTTTACAAGTCTTTGTAGGTCAAGGCCACACGGACATTAAAAAATTTCGGCCCCCGTACATCCATGGCGAACCACGAATGTTCGGGGGCCTTGGGGACTAAAAACACAAATAGCTAACAAAGATTCATTTACATAATTTTGAGTTTCCAGAAGGGAAACATACTGAGGACACCCTAATGGCTTACGTCCTCGGTCCGAGTGCAGAGGCCGCCACAACCTTTTGCTTGCCAGCTTACAAACGGACATGCTCCCCAAATGCCATCCGCAACCTTTTGCATGCCTGGCAAGGAGCCTACCAATTATTAAAAGTGGCTTTACACGGGGGCCTACTCCCGTTCCCTGACTTTACAATTTACTTTGAGCATTGAAAAAGCTCAAGGGGGGATTGCTAAAACAAGCGTATACACTTTAGAAACATATAACACACTTACAACACACAATTGAGCTCAACGTAGTCAATGCTGGAACAAGCACATACACATTAAACACATATAACAAACAAGACACAAAGGATAAAAGACACAGGAGACATAGGGTACAAGTAAAACACTCTCATATAAAACAATTCGCAATACCCAAACGCAAGCGCAATATCTTACAACTAATACAAGTCTTAAAGTTAGAGTAGACTTCGCTAAACACTGAAGGCGCCATTCAATGTTTAGTGATGCCTCTGGCGGTCCGTCCCGGTCGTTCACGTTCAACGCGCGGGAGCGGACTGCGAGCTGGCTCTGGCCGGACCCCCTTATATCCCCACCGGGGCTGCCACGCCCAGGATATCAGGGGTGGGGGAGGGGGTGGGGGTGGGGGAGGGGGTGGGGGGTGGGGGGGGTCGCACTTTTTGTCGGGGGGGGGGGGGGGGGTTCGCACTTTTTGTCGGGGGGGGGGGTTCGCACTTTTTGTCGGGGGGGGGGGGGGGTTCGCACTTTTTGTCGGGGGGGGGGGGGGGGGTTCGCACTTTTTGTCGGGGGGGGGGGGGTTCGCACTTTTTGTCGGGGGGGGGGGGGGGTCAGGTAAGTTAAGTGGGTCAAGGTCACCCACAACACTTGTACTCTAAGTGTTGGCTATACCCCCACCACAACTGGGTCCCTAGGCTGCACAACACCGCTTCGCCAGTATGTCTCCGGCTTCCATGCGGTGCGTCTCGCTGTTCTCTAGCTCTCTATATGTAAGTAATTTTACAAGTTCTGAATGTAGGTCACTACACTTTAACTCTGGGACGATATCGACTTGTAGTATTTCAGTGTTTTGACTCAAGGTCATCACACTTTAACTCTAGCACATCGGTTATCGTACCAGAGGTGCTCAATAACCTAACTTGTAATGTTTAGGGTGGCGTTTGCACGCCACGTGGTATCGCCATGAGTGTCCAGTCCAAGTATTAAGTTAAATTAATTTTACTGTAATCTTTTCCATTTCCGCTTCGTTTTGCCAAAGTATAAGGTGTCGCTTAATAAAGTGGTATTTCTCTAAAGTTATAGGAGATTGCAGGGATACAATTAGTTTATTTAGGAGACTCTTCATCTTGGAGTTTAACACAATTTCCACTTTGACTTTGCTTCCTCGGCTCTCACAGCCTAAGCTGTACAGAAATGTTTCTTCTAGTGCCAACTCGGGCCAAGAGAACAGTGTGTTGACTGTAGGACAGCTCATGGTGAAGTGATGCGATACTCCAGCGTACCACCTCACCTTCCCCCACCACTGTGACCTTCCCCCACTCCTGCTGTTTCCCCCACCTCTTTTCCCTTGACTCATGCGCTACAAGCAGTCTCTCAGTATTGTGCGGACTTTTGTGAGGTGAAGCCATGTCGCAGGACACTTTAGGTAAGAAACTTAGCCGTGTTAAGACTTTATTAGTTGCTCACTGTCCACCACTCAAAGTTAAGAGAGTTTCAACTTTAGCTAAGTGGCGCAAACTGTTGCGCGGACACCCTAAGTTTTATACAAAACAGACTAATGTCAGTTTTACTGATGAAGATTTGTTTAATATATTGGATGAAATGACTTTTCCTTGCAAAATTCAGTTAGTTACTCCCATTCCTGACAGTTTAGAGTCTTAGTCTCTCAAGCCAATATACCTAGCGTACACAGAGCCTGACAGTCAGTCACTCGGTGGCTGTCGTGGGGTGCGCATCGGTGTCGGCGCTCCGTTGTTAGGTTTTCAAGGTCACAGTAATATCAAATTGTTGGTGTTGTGCTGGTTCAAGGTCACCTGAGGGATAACCGATTGCCCATTTAGGCAGGGTCATGTCAGAAACTCGAGTTTAACTTGGCACTTTTGCCGTTTCTCGTCGAAAATTCGCTCCAAGTGGTCAAGGTCACGGGGACTCTGACTGAAACTTGGAGCGTAGTGCGAGAAACGGCAAAAGTGCCAAAAAATTTTAAGTTTTGGCGTGACCTTGACCTCAGTGGCGTCGGTGACGTCATTTTGATGACGTAAGGGGTGATGACGTCATCAGCACGTCATTTCTGTGACGTCATGGGTGTGACGTCATAGAAATGACGTCATTAGTGATGACGTCATCGATGACGCAATCGATGACGTCATCGATGACGTCATCGGTGAGGTCATTGACCTCGATGACGTCATCCCTCAGGTGACCTTGAACTGAGCCAGCACCAACAATTTGACACTACTAAAAGGGGTTTTTGGCAAGTTTTATTCACTTTGTTAAGATTTTAAATTATTTGGTTTAAAGGAATTTTTCATTGTTTTCGATGATCTACGGCACATTTTTATGCAGTTTATCCATTTAATTTTTTCATATATTTATTTATATGAATTTAATAATTTTAACTAAATACTTATACAATACCTACATACAAAATTTATTCACAACTCCATTAACCTTTATAGAATTCGGGGGAATTAGGGAAGGAGGTTTGGAGAAAGAGTGTCTGAAAACGAGCCGTAGGCGAATATATTTTCATTCCTTAGATTGAGTTAGTTGCACAAGTTCAAATTTAGGTTACTTCTGCAGTCGTGGGAGTTAATATATGTTATAAATAAACTTACAAACTCATTTATTTTGCTATTTTGCTCATTTACAAACACTTATATTCATATGTAATCTGTTCATTATATGCGACTTAAACAACAATTAACGAATTTCTGGGCAAAACCCTGAGGGGGCATGGGGGCGGAGCCCCCATCGAGCCGCAACCGAGTATTATTTATACAGGTATAGGATCGGCGAATTTATTATTTTGTGTAATTTTATTTTCAAAGACCGAAACAATCTCAGTATTAATAGATGAATAATAATAGTAGGAATGCAGTACTTTGCAAGTCTAAAACCAACTAGGCCCAACTATATTCTCTATAGCTTTACTTCTTCCTAATCGTCCTGACCATAACCTCGTTTGTTCAGATTCCCGCAGGAACTGAAAGGTGTTAGGAACATCAATCTACAGTATCCTTGTGGAGAGAAAAATAAACTGAAAGACACCTTATGTAACAGCAAGAAAGTAGAAATGATGATTGTTATACAATCTGGAACAAATTAGGGACAAAGAAGAGAACAGGGGAGAAAGACAGTAAGTGAGAAATAATATCGGAATTAAACTTGACCTTGGCGCCCATTTACGACAATGCGGTGGTTGGTTTCTACACCGAGTCAGTCGAGAGATTCAATTTCCATTACATTACTGTGTATCATCTGCCACATTAACAGTTTTAACTCAAAATAATAGATAAAATAATAGATAAAAATAGATGAAAATAATTAATAGAATTTTGTATAGATACACGTGTCTATCGTGCAAATGGGATTGAGATCGTACGCTTAACACACAACTCTGTCACACATCCCATGAGACCGCTTAAAGGGGATGTTGTATAAATATAGTGACTTAAATTTAAAATTTTCTATTTTTTTACTTTAAATTTCCGAATTGAATTCAACATGGACTGAAAACAAGTTAAGATACAAAGAGCTAGTTTATGTGTTGAGTTTATAGAAATTCTTAGTAAAAAAAAATAACAAAAAAAAATAAAAACGAGCAAGAGAATTTTATATAGTCATTGGATGCGATATGTTGTTTGAAGAAGCTTATGGTTTTCTCAGTCACAATTGGCTCTGAACCGACCATCGCTAGTAGGCCTATGCGAATCCATGATTATATGCTTGGGGCCTGATCTCTTCAGCGGCATCCATGACATCAGTTTTTATTCGTTATGGAGTCCTCAGTAGATTGGCCCTCAGGTAATTCCCGTTCTAATGTGACCAAAACACTTTGAATTTTTTTTCTTGTAGGTATATTATTTATAGTTTTCAATAATATACCTACAAGTCGTAAATATTTTTTGAATCAATACAGCATATAATGAAACTATTTAAATACTCATAAGGGTCGATTGACTATCTTAACCTCTGTTTATTGATTAACTTTGCTATGTAACAGGATTGTTAACGTTAATAAAAAAATGAGGATGCTAATGTGTAAGTATTTAAGCATTTAAAACACTGCAACACTATACAGAGATTTTCTAAGTTCAATAGTCTGGGAACATGTAATTTAACATCTATTTTCTCAATCGCACAACTACAATTTACCAGACACGGGTCAGAGTAGTATCGGTTCACAAAAGTAATTGGTGTTTGACCCTATAGTTAGCCATGTCAAGAACACGAGAACGAGAACGAGCACGAGTGAGCTTCGATCATTGATCATTCGAAAATCGATTGATTCAAGCTATATATCTTGATTTGGGCCTCAGTCGGGCCCTGGTCATTATGGACGGGGCTCTCCGCCTTGGTCTGAAGCGTTCTAAATCGAAACGCGTCGCAGGCGCAATCTTTCTTCATTACTAGGCCTATCTGTTATTGATTTTCCTCGCTCGGTTTCGTCAGTTTTAAGAATTTTTATCTACATTATATATGTTTGTCCAATTCGGCCATACAGTATATCTTTGAAATCTATATGTGGTTGAAAGAGATGAAGTCCCCTATTACTGGGTTTTCGTCTTGCATAGGCATAGTCCAACGAAGACAGCAAATATGTAAAATATTATATAAAAAATTTCACTACGGGAGTAGTGGGGAATGGCTACAGTTGGCTCAGGTCAAGGTCAGGCGGTTGTAAGTGTTGTAGGGGTAGTAGCGGCTGGGGTTTTTTTGACAGTGATGGGTGGGTTTTGGAAGTGGGTCAAGGTCATCCGGAGGGGTTTTTAAAAAAGGTGAGCCCCGAGGGGTTAGATTGAAGGTGGGTAAAAATTTATTTAATCAAAGAAAAGTAGTGGTTTTATTTGAGGAAGCGTTGGAGTGTTGTTTACTGGCGATGGAGTGGTAGATGCCAAAGGTGATAGCGATGAGAAGATAAAAACATACTATCCACAGTACGCATTTGAATAGTCGTAAAAGCTGAATCATTTCTTGTTGATTCTTTGTTTCTAATTGTAGTCTGTTGATTTCGAGTTTGAGTTTATCCTCTTCCAATTGTGACGTAAATGAAAAATCATCCATCATCTTCGTGTATTAAATGTATGCAGGTAAAAATTGGAGCGGTGTTGATGGTGAGAAAGTTGGCGATGAAATGAGAAACAGAGATAGGGACAGGTTATATATTACTGTAAAAATAGTGGGGGGTAAAGAAAATAATTGTAGTCGACTAAACATCATTATTAGCTGTGTCGGGTGTTGCAGCTTTGGAAGATGGAAGACTATTATCTGGCAGCTGTAAAACTTCGACGTCTTCGCTTTCCATGTTTTCGTAATCAGAAGAATTGTAGGAAACTTCCACAGTGATAGTAATGGTGTTATTTGGAGTGTTTATTAGATCACTTAAAATTTGAAAAATATTTTGTAAGTCTTCCTGTGATTGAATAAGAAAAGTACATTTACTTGTTGTTAAAGGAGAGGAGCTCATTGTTCGGAAGTTGGCAAACAAATGGTGAGCGATGGTCAGAGGGTCGCTTATATGTGGGCAAAGGTGGTGGAGGGGGAAGTAGAGGGGTGGGGGTGGTAGAGTGGTGGGGGAAGGATGATATAATCATATGCGAACCGGCAACCAGAGCATTTTGCCGCAAAATCCCATTTGGGTAGGTTATGGGTGGTGTGTAGAAATAAGTATTAGCTGTAATATAAATTAGAAACACTAATAATTTTTATAAATTAAATATTAAATTTATATTTAACTAGAGCTTGCATTTCTTGTTCCTCGTCGTTTAATTCAACAATTTTAACACCATTAGTTGTTTGTTCCTCTTCCTCTGCACTTTGCGACGATGAAGACATGGAGGTGGCAGAAGAAGATGATGAGGATGAAAATATTTTGGTAGGATTGACGTATTGCACTGTGATGTTGATCCATCTTAAAGGATAGTTATCAATGAGTGTGAGTAAGTTTTGGAATAGGGTTTCCATCTCTTCTCTGTCGGTAACTAAATGTTGAAAAGAAATGAATTTATCATCCATGTTGTTGTCAAGGCGAGTAATGAAATAAGAATGAGAAGCGTATCGAATGATCCATAGAATATATGTTGTAAAAAATAAGTGGTGGGGGTAATCTCAAGGTCAATCAAATGGAGTTTTAAAAAAGGGCTGCAGTCAGTGACTACAGCTATACATCTGAAGCTTCAACAGGATCAGTAGACCAACCAGATCTGTACTTGCACGCATTTATGATGCATGTACAAAAGTCGTCTTTATAACATGCATTACACTCTCGGCAATTAACAATTTTTTCTGGATGAAATTTGATACATCTCTGGGGACAGCAAGTGTGGAAGTATCTTGATTTATAAATCTTGAAGGTTCGCAATTCTGGTGGTGGTAGTTGTTTTGTCTTGCATTTGCAGTAACAAGATCCGAAGAATTCACATTTTCTACAAGCTAATCCGTCTACCATCATTCTTCCTATATCGGTACATTTTTGTTCACAACAATAGCGTGGTTTGTATTTGTCTTTCTTGTTTTCCATGTTGACGCTTCTAAGTTTAGCCAAGAAATGAAGGTGTATAGTGTAGGATAGTGTGTTTTATAGACTAGAAAAAGTGGTGGGGGTAATCTCAAGGTCATCCAAATGGAGTTTTAAAAAAGAACATCTTACAAGTGTAAGATGTATTTATTTAAGATAGTGAGTTTTCATTCTCTTTTTCTTTCTTTATATCTTGTTTGTATTTTTCTTTTTCTTCTTTAGCCATAGCAATGAGATCTTCAGTGGATAGTGGATGTACTTCAGGAAATTTTAGAATTAATTTTGGTTTGGAATCCTTCTTTAGTCAATACTTGAAGATCGGACGTCATTTGTTCTACACTTTGATAGTCTTTTCCGTAGATTTTTCCATTGAATTCAATCATCATTCTGTACAACATGGTAGTGGTAGTTGTTTTCGCTGCGTCAGTTGGGAAGCAAATGATGATTCTGTTTAGGTTACGCGTTCCTTTTATAGATGCCACAGCGACCACTCAATATTATTCAACATCAGTAATATTTCTGGAACTTAACATTATTTTGAGTAGATGGTGTTGTAGTTGAAGGTTGTGTGGAAACAAATACTTCTTCATTGCAGAATTTTTGTTTAGGAAACATCCTCATGTTGTTAGCGTAAACATCAATATTTAAACGATAACCACCGGCAAGTAACACTCGCAATTCATTAGTAAAATCGTCAAGTTCTTCAAAAGTTGTGATGGTGGTAGTATCATATGATGCACACTTAACCTTAAGAGACATGTTGTTATTTGTAATAACTGGAGAGCCAACAGAGATGTGTACGGCACGAAAGGTAGTCGTAGACTGATGAGATCCTTAAGAAAATTACGGCCTTTATATACCCTCAAAACTAGGTCAAGGTCACCCAAACGTGTTTTTAAAAAAGCAACATATCGATAGTGCAGAAACACTATCGATATGTTGCCTTTTTTATTTTTTTTTCATTTTTATTTTTTATTTATTTATAATCAGTTACATACATGTACAACAGTATATATAAACTACAGATTAGTTGCTAGTAGGCATAACATGAAGTGTAAGTTCAGTAGAGTTGCTTCCGCTAGGACCGTGAGCTGCTAAGTAGAGTGTGCCGGGGTGAATCAGTCGTAAATCTTCATTCTGCAGCAGTTGAACGAAGCGTTTGGGAAGAAATACTTGAAATTTTGGTTCATCACCAGGTGTGTAGGGTGCTTCACTTAATGTACAATTGATAGCGTCTCCAATTGATGTTTCCATTTTCTTAATAGTGTGAATAATATAATGTTTTTCTTCCTTCAATTCTGAACATTTTTTTGTCGGTAGTATAGTAGATTTAGAATGTTTGTTGAATTGATCAACAAGCGATTGTAGAAAATTTTGTGACGCCATTATCTTCTTCTTGCTATTGTTCGTCTTCTTCTTCTTGTGTTTGCGTGTCAGAGGTGTTGACTCCCCGGAGGTTTGAGTAATACTGATGCATTGTCATAGTGCCGCTCTCGTTTTTATACCCTTCGTTTCCCCCACCACTTTGCTGTAGATAGACATTTAAACGATATGCGTTTTTTAAAGCACATTGAGACTGTTGATGTTTAAAGTTTTTAGATGAAATACAGATGTTATCAAAGTAGCAATAAAAATCTTTCTCCATTTGCACATTTATTACTTCATGGTTTGTATATGTTTGTATCCAATTTGCTTTTTCCAATCCTCTTGTAAAAATAGTTTTGAACTTTTTGCAGAAATGATTCATAATGTGTGGCATCATATTGTAGGTTATAAAACCTTCATCCCATCTTAGATTATGAAAATGTTTCATCAACCATTTGTTTGTTACTTTAGCTTTGGTTGTTAATCTGTTGAATGGTAAAGGAGGCATAAATAAAAAGTGATAAACAACAGATGTTATCATATCTAGTACCACTAACTCTTTAATTATAAAATTTCCATCATTACCACGGAATGCTTGAAACTCTATGATACCTTGCTTTACTTCCATTAATTCTATCTTCTTAGAGAATGAAACTTGTTTATCCATGATGACGTTCAGTAGGCAACTGGTATGTTAATCCAGATTGACAACCTTTTATACCCCCAATATTCTTCTTTTTACTTACAATATTCTTTATTTGTTCAATTTGTTGCCGATTGTTGATTGTTGAAACTTGATTCGTTTTCCTTGGTTTCTTGCTTTTCTTCATCTAAATTAAAGTTGGTTTGATAGTGGTGTAACTGTCTCCACATATCTACTTCATGTGGTATCCTATTGAAGATTGAAGTATCTACTGGACCATATAGGATTGGAACATATGGTTGTTTATCCAATGCATCAATTAAATAGTCTTTGATAATTGCACTTGAGAATATTAGCTGTTTTAAATATCTTGTTATAGGACCAGTAGCACAAGTTAAAGTGTAAAACTCTTCTTTAGTCAAATGTATTTTTATATTATATTTAGTTAAATCTCTAAATCGAACTAGTTGTTGACCACGTTGTTTAACAATATCGATTTCAATATTTGATTCCAACAAACCTAGTTTTGTTTTTCTTCCAAATGTATTGTTACTCAGATAACATTCCAAAAGATGTATATGTTTCATAAAAGATTCCCAAGAAGTTTCAGTGAAGGTTACCATTTTAGATCCATGATTTAAAATAACAGTAGGAGAGTAATCCAATGATTTCATCACTCCAGCAGATACAGTCTTTGTCATACAAGAAGAAATAGGATAAAATATTCGAAGAAATACTTCCGTTAAGATGTTGGTGGAAATGTTATCTTCAATTTTTCTTTTCTTTGTTTCTTTTTCAACTTCCTCTTCTTCTGTCTTCTTATGTTTAAACTTGAGGAACTCATCCATTTCCTGTTCAACTTGTCTTTCTATATCCAAACTATTGTCAGCCATAAAAGGTGTAGTTTCTTCATTAGCACCTGATGTAGTAGAACTCATCTTGCGGACGATGTTACCCATACGACAATCAAAGATGAAATGAATTTCCAGCTCTTTTTTCTCACTTTTATACTCGCAGATGACCTAGATATTGTTGATTTTTTGTAAAAACCTTACAAATCGTGCAGATGTTGTATTAATCCTTCTTAAAGTACATTCTTCACGATTCCTGTTAGCGGTGTGTAAGTAACTATTTTGTCATGTAGAATTAAACAGTATGCTGAAGTTCCATCTGGTATTTTATCTTCAAATTCCATTTCAACTTTTATATCTACACTTGAAGATTTTACAGATTCATTTTGTTTTGAACAATCGATTACAACAATTGGAGCTTTTGAATAAAATTGTTCTGGTGATAAAAGTGGTGTATTCGTCTTACCATAATATGACGATTGAAATCTTGCATACATGTCATATAGAATGGAATAACGTTTCTTGTCAAATGAAACATTTAAACTGTCATATGGAAAGAACTGATAGTTTAAAAAAACTTTGCAATTCTTTATCTTGCAATGGTCAAATTGACCAGCGTGCGCAGTTATAACATCTTTTCGTTTAGTCTGAAAACCGACTATTATGTACCTTGCCCGTTCTAAATAAGTAGAGGTTTTAACAGTCCATGTTTGTCTTTCTGTTTGAGGCAATATGGGGTATTCATGAAATTCCCAACTCCTAAATGGTATTACAATATCACGGTCAGATTTTAACTTTTTCAATAATAATACTCGATGTTCATCTGCCAATCTGACATGAGGTACTCTCCATACAACTTTATCCAATTGAAGTTGCCATTCCAAATCGGCATCTTTAGTTCCACTTGGCGCTTGTATTACATCCTTATTTGTTGAAGATCTGAGCAGTACCAGTTCTTGCTTTACGTTTATTATTATTCTCTTGTAATCTTCTGCAAATCCCAAAAGCAATCGTAAAGGTACATTAAAATCAAAGTAACCTTTTGAATTAGGAGTAATAGTGTCTTTATCAGGAGTCACCCATCCAGCTGAGATTAAAGAATTCTTTTCATGGGGTGTTATTGAAGTCAATCCTTTTAAAGTTGTTGATATACCAACTTTTTTTGTTGAATCAACTGTTACTCCAGATATCTCATATCTAATTTCATCAAACAGATATGCCATAGGGTTATTTATAAAAGGAACAGTTGAACCAGATTTTCCATCCAATGTTGTTACTCTTCCTTCGATATATAAATAACTTTCACATGGTAATGTGTAGATATCTTGTTGTTGAATGGGAATCCTTATTTCATCATTATTATTTAATTTTGATGAAGTGTAAGGGTTGTGAGTGTGATATTCCTTCTCCCATAGGGTTTCGTCGAATGTCGGTCCTTGCGCTATATCCAGTATATCCATGGTTGGCAAGTTTTAGTCCGATCTTTTGTAGGAAGTGTATGTTGTCCGGTGTTAACTCGTCGAATGTTGAGGAGCTACTGAGCTCCCGACTCTTCCGTTGTGGTTTAAATGATAATCCCATGTTGACTTTATGTTGCTGCTCTGATATGTAACCGTATAGTTATTGTTTCTCCTCTAAAGTCAACACTAATGCCGTCTTGATCCAATATGTTCAGTACGATGTCTGAAATGAAACTGGTGTTTAACGGTAGGTATATCAGGTTTTGTGGCTTCTCAACTATTTTAAAACCAGGAGCTACTGTTGGGTAAAATGTGTGTAATATATGTTGATTTACTCCATCTCTATATGATCCGTGTATAATATTACATGTTACATCAATACTGTTCACCTTTAATATTGTTACTGTTGTATCGCCAGTATAATCATTTCCAGGAGCTAAAATTCCTTTCTTTTTTGAAAATCCGAGCAAATTGCCGATTGAGTGGTCTAAGCTAAAATCTATATAATACTTTGAAGTTATTTCCGCTTTTAATGTATTATTATTACCTTTTATAGAAATATTTTCTTCTCCAAGTTTCTTTTGTAATACTTGGTTTATATCGTCTATTTCATATGCTCCTGTAGATAATGGAATTATTTTTAATTGTGAATAATTTCCTTTTTCATCTTTACTCTCATAATAATGTAGTAAATTATTTTTTCCTTCTGTAACATTGGGAATTGAATTGTATGTAGTCAAATCCAATAATGCTGCTTCCCATAGTTTATCCGTAGATAAACGTAAAGCTGGGAAAAGTGTACTTTTCAATGTTGACGAATTTCCACTCAGCGATACTGTATACGATGACATCTTAAAGCTGACTGACGCTCTTCGCTAGGAACTCTAAACATAAATGTCCGCATATTTCTGTATTGCTAGGTTGCTCTCTTTTGTAGTTGTAGAATATATTCTTGGAGTCCCGAAAATAATGTTGAAGTTCTTTTGGTGGTGGTAAATTTCCAAAACTATCAAAGTAGTAAACATTTTCTCCAAGTTTTTTTATAACATACCCAATGAGTACCTGGTCCATAATTAGAGTCTAAATTTACTATTCCAGTTTCATTTTTCCACACTCTATTTGGTAATGTATCTTTCATAAAAACTCCTCTGAAGAATGGTATTCTTAAACATTTCACATATTTTGACAATTGATAGTTTGTTAATGCTTCATTTGGAATTATCAATTTATTTTTCTCATTTAATACACACGGTACGGTCTTAAGTAAAGACCCGATCCGTTTTTTACCATTGACCATATGGATGTTTTCTTGACTTTCCTTTTAGGGTTAGTGCGACGTCTTCTTTTGATGTTCCCGCCTCTTTTTGCAGCTTCTTTTTTACTAGGTTTTTTCCCGCGTCGTCTTCCACCACCAAACTTAGCTTTCGTCTTCATGGCTGTTGTCACTGCCCAAGCTGCTGCTTTTTCCGCAATACTGGCGTCACTTGATTTAACCCTTTGCCAAGCTTTTTCCGCTAGCGCTCTATCCGCTATTGATCTATTTGTTGAATCTGCAAACTTGGAATACGCTATATCGTGTTCTTTGCAAGCTTGATCTAATTTATTAATTCCAGGATCTCCTCTTGCTAAACGTTTTGCCAACTTAGTTCCGGGTCCACAATATTGATAGCCTCCGGGCAGATGAAATTCGTATGGTAAAGCGTCTATTGCTCGATTTAGAACAGCACCAACAGGAATCCGTCTGAGCAGGGAAAACGCAGCTGATGTTATACCACGTCCTTTCTTAACGCTGTCTTGACGACGACTGAGCGGTGCGGTCTTCATTATGTCGTCTTATATAACCAGCGTGTTTACTCCACGAGCTGCTTTACATAAATGGATAACTCGTGCACAATGTTTTATATTTAAATATTTAATTATTCAAATTAATTATATACTGATTTATAATTCTATTTTTAATCCAAGCTTCTCGTTCATCGGGTTGAATCATCACATGACTCGTTGTACTAGCTATATGATTGTGGGTATCGATAAGTAAATTGCCCACTATTCTTATTAAACAATCTAAAGTTACAGCATCTTTCGGATGTTGAGGATCATGTAACTGCATAATACGTTTATCATTACACGTGTAAGCGGTTGAATCACTTTTCGATGTTGTTATGACTTGTCCAATAGTAGCAGCATCATTTAAATCTTCTCCTGGTAAAATATTAATTATTTTCTTCATCTTTGCATCATATTTGGTCCCAAAGTGTTTATCCCAAGTTATTGTTTGTCTCAATGTAACACAATCATCATCTTCATAACCAGGATAAATATTTTTTATTCTTCTATTACGACCATCATATGTACCTAATCTACCACCACTTGCAATTAATGTTTGTATCATTAAAGGTACATCCGAATCTTTTATACCGAATCTTCCATTTGTTATTGTTTTATGTCCCGCATCCCATTCATCATTTTTTCCTTGCATTAAATCAAACTTTTTATTTCCATGTATAAATGTATCTCCTCGCTTTAGCACGGCATTTTCATGTTTTACAAAATTTGATGTCCCCCTTTTTAATTCTTTAGATAGTTGTTCCATAGTAACAGCATCTTTTGGTTGAGAACCGAACTTTACATTTGACAACACTTTCCCATGACAATCGATTTCATCATTATCTTGTAAAATACAGTTGTCCTTGATGTATTTCAGGTTTACAGCATCACCGTCTTCCTTTGGGTATCCAATGTCATTTATAATAAATTTATAAAAAGAAAATCCGCGTTGAGTCTTTTCCGGTATTATAGAATGTAAATATTCTTTATTAACTGAATCTTTATCATTTTTCGGATTTGCCACGTTGGTTATTCTATGATTCCCAGCATCAAATGTCTGTCCATCTTTTAAATTATTACCCCACTGCAATTTTAAAGTATTTAAAAGTTCAGATGATAAATACTCTTTATTAATTGCATCAGAACTGTCAGTTGGTTTACCAACATTAATTATTCTATGTGATTTGACATCGTAAGTATTTTTGTCTAATTTCAATGATGTTGAAGTTGCTTCTTTTACTGTCTTTAAATTCGCTCCATCAGTATCTTCTTCTGGGTCTTTAACAAATTTTAAACGTTTGTTACTCATATCATAGTCACCTTCAGGTGTTTGCGGCAATCCACTTCTTTTCTGTTTTCTCCTCCTTGTACTCCTAGCCCGGAATACCGTCCGAACTTGTCGACGCTCATGATTGAACTGATCCATTGTATGGTCACAGCTCTCTTATATATCTGTGATAATTTATACAACTATTCCGCGATTTCGAAGTTCGTCAACTAAAGCCACCCATTCATTATTTAAACCTGTATGACCAGCCTTCTATAGCTTCATGTAATAGTCTCATTCTATCAACCAATTTGTTTATATCATTATAGTAAATCACATTTGTATTATATAGGTTTTTCATTAAACCTTTACCAGACGTTGAAGATTCTCCTTTTTTCTTTTTACCATATTCATCCATAAGTGATAAGTCCATAAGTGATAAAGACTTCCTCTTTAGCGGTTTCTTCAAAGCGGGCGCAGTCCGTAATGTTGGTAGTTTTCTTAGGGGAAACAATCTTTTTATTACAACAGTATATTTAGTTGCGCGTGTTCTATTTATCATTGAATCTTTGGAGTAATTCTTCTTATGAGCATTAGTATTTTGCAAAATTTCTTTAAAAGTATTTAAATCTTGTAGTGTATATTTTATAGGTATATTTTTAAAAATCAGTTCAAATAATCCTTTTGTTCCTTTATATTTATGCTCACCAATAACAATGTCATCATCTTCAGTCAAATGTACTTTTGAATCTCCTATTTTTAATTCATTTCCATCAATTCTCGCTCCATATACATGTGACTTGTGTAGTTTTGGGTTAGCTTTTATTTCATGTAACATCTTCATGATATACTTTCTTCCAAGAGGTCCTTGTTGCAATATATCACTACTTAATTTTGTTAGATTTGGAATTGATTGTTCTGCTTCAGGTATATGTTGTTCTTCTTCTTCTTCTTTTTGAACATTTATTTCTGGTTCTTCTTGTCTTGTTTCTTCTCCTTTTTGAGAAACTTCACTATCACTTGTGTAAGAATCATCATCTTCTTCCTTTTTTAAAGTCTTTACTTCAAATTTAGAAACAGGTAGTAAAACATCTCCTTCAAAATGAGGTTTACCAATTGTTTCTGTTATCTGTTTTAAAGGTTCTGTAATAGGTTTAAATGTAGTCTCCAGAAATTCTTCTCTTTCATTCAAACCCATTCTTAATGCTCGATTTTTAAGTCTAATCGAGTCACTTAGTGATTTTATTTCTTTTAATAGTTTTTCTTGGTTCACCATGTTTACACTGCGAAGACCAATCTATTACTAAACGTATCATCAATTGTTCAATGGATTAATACAAATTTATCTAACCCTATACGATATCTTCCATTTTTTATAGCTTCTTCTTTCATAATAACAAGAAATCCATATTTTTCAGCCCATGCTTTACCACACATTTCTTTAAATTTATCAAATGACATGTCTGCATTCACATGATCATTATATATGTGCTTTAAATTTGTTTCATCTTGCTTGAAGATAATAAGTAGATTTGCATTATCTCTTATTAGTTGTTTTGGAATTTTACTGTAAGTTTGACCAATATAAATGCTATCAATATTGTAATGTCTTCCCATGGCAAAATAACTTCTAATAGTGTCATGATTTTCACAAGATACATCATCAAATATAAATATAGAAAATGGTTTAGCCTCGTTTGGCTCCATTATAGTTTCACTAGCATTAAACTTGTAGAAATTAACTTCAGGCACACTTGCGAGTACCTTATCCAATAATTGGTATTTGGGTTGTTGCAAAGATTTGGAAAAGATATAAATGTTGTTAAAACGTAATCCCTTAGGATTTGTTATTAAATTAAAAACCACATTTGTCTTTCCACAATTTGATGGTCCAGTTATTAAACATCTTATTGTGTTTGGCAGTAATTCACCATGTTTTCCATGATTTAACTTGTCGTTGTCAACTGTTAATTCATCAATATTATTAATAAAAAATCGATCCTTTTGTTGCACAATCTCCATCTTGTATAAAGGTTAAACATGTAATGACTTCATAAATTGCTACACTAAGTCTTTTGTAGGGATCCAAGAGTCTTCACTTTTATCAAATCCCAACCAACGTACTTTCACCTTATCCTTTTTTCTTTGTAAAATTTTTTCAACAAGATATACATCGCCAACTGATGATTTTAGCAATTCATGTCCGTAGAATCCACCTTCAAGTAATTCACCCTTGTTGTCCTTTAAAATGTAGGTTTCAGGTATTGTTGGTTGCACTTTATAGATTGTAAATACTTCATTAGTCCAGTTTGGCAGATACCTTTTGCTAAATACTCCTTTGTACTTACTTATACGAACTTTATCATTAACTTTAAATGTTTTGGGCTGCATTTTTTCACGTTTAGGAGTAGTATTATTTTTAATACGTTTTAATACCATTTTAGCATTGGTACTATTTACTTCGTTAGGCTTCATACCAATGGTTCGATGATACTTATTGTTATATTCTTTTATAAGTTGTGGTAATATATCATACCAAATATATGATCCTCGTTTGGAAAATGTTTTATACATTGCTCCTTTTAACGTTCTGTTAAATCTTTCTATTATTGAAGCTTTAACTTCAGAATTTGTAGAATAATGATTTATTTTATACTTCTTCATTAAAGCTGCAAAGTCTTTGTTAAAATATTCTTTTCCATCATCAGTTTGTAGATGTTTGATGTTGAAATTATTTCTTTGTATAGCTATTTCCATAGCTTTTGTAACACTTTTACCAGTCTTGTCCTTTAGCGGTAAAGCATCAGCCACTTTAGTAAAACAGTCTATAATCGCTAAAATGTATTTAAATCCTTTATTTAATTTACTATGTGGTATCATTTCAATAAGATCGGCTTGGAAAAGATCATTCATTCCTTTTATAATTGTATTTCTTCTAGGAAATTTTCTTCTTGCCGGCTTATGAAGTTCATTTACAATCTTGTTCCTTAAATCTTCCATCTTCAGTTGTGTCTTCCACACCGCTTGTAAAAGTACTGATCTCTAAAATGGTTTATCCTCTTTTATATGGTAAGATTATAGGTCAAGGTCATATTACATTGGTGTAAAAAAGAGGGAACATGACATTGAGCTTGTCATGTCCCCTCTTCTTTACGGAAAGGAAAAAGGAAGAAGGTAAAGGACGAAGAATAGGTTTACTGGTCGATAGGGTATAAGGAGTAATGTCCAAATGGTAGAGTTTTTATATTATCTTCCAGGATGTACCTCTTATCATCCTTACAACTCAAAGCCCATTTGGTTTGCTTTATACTGAAGAGACGATGGTTGAAGCTTCTTATGGTGTTAAATGTTGCTGTTGTCTCAACATTTTCAAATAAGCATCTCTTGTATTCTTCAAACTGTACATTCTTCTTCAGGTATGAGGTTTTTATACCTTTGGCCTTCTTCACGATTTCATGTTCTCTTTTTTCATTTTTGTACAATTTAAATGAATACAATTTAGACATTAAAGCAACAACCTCTTCCATTGGCACGCTATTTGTTTCGTCTTTGAACTTTCCCAATACCTTTTTATTTCTACCATTGTCGTAGTTGGGATGGTCTTGTGGATAATCAGAAAAGTCAAAGTCGTTATTGTAGATAAAACAGCGTAGGTCTTCATACATATCTTTAGTTCTTATCCAATAAATAAAAGCGTCCGTATCCATGTATACAATGCCGATGTTTTCTCTTCCATAAAATTTAACCATCTTGTTGTAATGGAAGTCATACATGTGAGTCTTTGAAATATCTAGAATAGACATCCCCACATATAAAGGACGATCCATTGTAATTGAAATTTTGTTCATGGAAACAGCTACAAGATTTTCGTTGATTATTATGGATGATCCGAAGTTAGGTTTTTGTACCAGCTTTTGTAGTTTTACCGGATCACTAACTAATTTCACATTCTTATGCTTTCTTTTGTTTTCCAGTGTCTTGCCAAATATCGCATTATTCATCAATTTAAAAAAGTCCTTTTGAAAATTAGATGTAGCTGCAGTTCTTCTTTTTGTGTTATTGTCAATGTATGACTTTAACCAACAGGATTGAGAAAATTGTAAAGCTCTATTAATTTTTGTTATTCTCAATCCTAATTCTAGGGCTTGTTGTATTACCCAATAATGAGCAACATATCTTGATTTGTTGGTTAAAGTCATCATTAATTTAGGCCATCTACCGGTTGGTGATATTTCTGTCTTGGCCAGTAGAGGTAAATCATAATGGTGGTCATGCAAATGTTCAGGGTACTCAATATCTACATCCAAAATATAACCAGTATCTCCATGTTTTGCTATATCCATAATGTTTCCAATAGAATCAGGGTCTATCCATTTGAAGTCGCCAAATGGAAGAGGATTCGACATGGCCCATCCATAAAGGTTATTTGCATCAAAATAACCTAAATATGTAGTTGGTTTTGTTGCATCAAAATTGGGCAAATATTTGTTATTTGCCTTTACATGTCGTGTTACGCTTTGAGTTAGTCCCCCTCGAACACCTGATTCCAACATCAGCACCATGTCTATATCTGTAAGAAGTTGGAGTTTACATTTTGTTTCCTTTAACATTGCTTGCCAAGCTAGTCCAGGTGATGTACAAGAATGCAGAGGGTCTAATCCATATGCCTTAAAACATGTATTTCTAAACTCTTCCATTATATCACAAAGTAAAGTTACATCTAGTTTTACATAAAAGTCCGAATATTCTCCAAGTGTTTTAAATCCTAATTCATTCCATACTCTACACGCATGTTCATAATCTTCATGGGATATATCTGTGTCATATAGTTTACTTTTGAATTCTTCTTTTGGTGGAAGGGATGTTTCATTAAATCTTTCTAAGCTATCTATATAATCATACGGGAAAACACCTTTGCGAAGAACTAAATTAACCTTGTCATTACTTACAATCTTCTTAGTTTCTATTAAATCTTCTGTTCTCAGGTTTTCAGAAAGCTTCATTAAACTAGATGGCATAAAACGGTAAGAGTCTAAAAACCGAAGCTTTATATTTCCAACTTTTTTAGTAAAACTTATAAACTTCTCCGTGGTTTCAGCTATGACATCAATTTCTCCATTATCTCTTCCTAATTCCGGAATGATAAAATGCGCATCATAACCACTAAGGTTATGTAATATTACAGGTATACTTGTAGGGATCTTGTAGTTGATATTACAGCTGTTACATGCAGCACCTCTATAATAACCTGTCAGATGGTCATGATCATGAACCTTGTGATTTTCCACAGTAAATTCATTTGTACATAAATAACAATGAGTTGCATTTTCATGTTGAATCTCTTCTTCTTCATCCAAAGGTATCATTGGTATAATATCACTATACAATCTTTCAACACTTTCCGCTATTGTATACAACTGATCAAGGAATATTTTAGAAGCATTAACACCACGATAGACAATAGGTTTTGAAGTTAAATTAAATCTATTTAGATGTTCTTCAGAAAGAGTAGATTTAACCATTAAACAAAAACTGTTTGGATCATGTATCTGATATTTAACAGTTTTCTTTGCTACATCGCCATCATTATCTTCAATAGGAACTAGTGTAGATTCAAAATCAGCATAGACAACAATGGGAATCCGGTATTGATGGGAGATTTTTTCAAATTTTAACTCTGCCTTACTTGCACACGGTAAGATAATTTTTGCTTCATAGTTGTTGTTACATAGTTTTTTATGCTCTTGTAACCATTCGTTTCCTTCTCTTCTTTCTTCACAAAAATTAAAGCATCTTTTACAAATTATCTTCTTATTTCTATTTTTAGATAATTGATTACTAACAAGAGTTTCAAATTTTTTAATCCATACATAGTGGGAAACATCACCTTTTGTAAGTAGTAATAAGTCTGTATGATCTGGGAGTTCATTCTTCACCACACGCAATGGGTACACTTTATTCAAACTGTCCAAACCAAAAACATTAACAGATGTTCCAGGGTTTTGTTTTTCGAACTTTGGGATGTCCTTCAAAGCCACTGGGTAAGTCAACCCTTGGAAATTATATCTATATCTTTGTAATTCATATTCTTCACTGGGTCTTACTGCATTGTCAGGTGGTACAAATTTTGCCGTCATTGCATATCTAAAACATTCCATATCTTCATTTTGAACATTTATACATGATTTGGTGTGTGAAATTTTCTTTGGGAGTGAAATATAACTGCTACCCCTTAATCCGTAGCCATGTTTATGAACTCTAATATCCATACCCTCAATACTAACCAAACTCCAACCAGATCCTCTTCCTTCATGATCTTGAATTTTTGTTAATATTTCTTCCAAACAATCTTCAACTATTGAATTAATATCTGAACTTGCCATGATGGTCTGGTTTTTTGTTATGAATCCTCTTGGTGACATTTCGCCTTCTACATTAGTAAACATAGCATTTAGTATTATGCTAAATTTAATGAAGTTTAGTCTTCTTAATTCTTCTGTGAGTGTTCTTCTTGCAATTGTACTTGCTTCTTTAAAAAACTGCTCCAATTCCAATTTTTCATTTTGAATTTTGTGGTGCATTACTACTCTACCTTCTAAAGCAAATACTTTTAAACTTGGTATTTCATTAGATGGTCCTGCTAATGGTTCTTCTTTATGTTCTTCTTCTTCTTTTTCTTCTTGCTGTTCTTCTTGTGGTTCTTCTTCTTCAAATAGTTTTAAATCTTCATATTCGGTTTCTGTTACATTTTCATTATTATTATGGAATAATTCTTTATGTATTTCTAGTAGAATATTATCATGAAAAGTTTCTGAGCAAATATCACATTGATGCATCGTGTTGATGTTTACTCTTTCAAATTTAGCAGGGAAATAAAATGCTTCTCTCTCCTGCTCCCTTTATATAATGCTTCCCCCACTACATTTGTAAGGTTTTTTTATATAAAATGTTAGAATTAGTAGTTTAAGACCAAAGCTGAAAAGTAATGATAATACCCCATATTTTCTTCCAATTGCAAATACTTCGCATACACCTCCGCCCATAGCCATAACAGATCGCTGTTTCTCCAATATACACCAAAGGTATGTCTACCATTAACC
The DNA here is from genome assembly GCA_030545055.2 of Neoaliturus tenellus. Lineage (NCBI taxonomy): Eukaryota > Metazoa > Arthropoda > Insecta > Hemiptera > Cicadellidae > Neoaliturus > Neoaliturus tenellus. The sequence continues at coordinate 75,225,576 of CM061537.1, read as the reverse complement.
AAAATTGGAGATCCTATGTTTACTAATCTTCCATTTTCTATCCATGTCATAACTTCAATTAAAAACCTTCCTATAACATCCATTGGAGAATTTGGATCCACTAATATTCTTGTTACAACATTTTCACTTAACAAAGGCATTTTAATTTCTTCATCGTTTTCTTCGTCCAGCTCCAATACTTTTTCAACTTTTGTACATTTGTTGTAAAATATTGACGCATCTCGGGGAGATATGTTCACTCTAGCTATTATAGGTGAAGAATGTTCTCAACACAAACCACACCACTCTTATATCGTCATGTCATTGAGTGGAGGGTGTTTTTTTTATGGTACAATTTTAGTAAAAGAAAATAATACAATTCTGTCTTTACCACAATATTGCTCTTAATTAGAGCTTTTCATTGATGTATGACTTGCCCTATTCCGGCAAACCATTCTTGAGTTATTAGTCATTTTCTAATCCAGATTATTGCTGGGGAGGGGGGGGGAGGGGGGGAGGGGGAGGGGGAGGGGGAGGGGGAGGGGGAGGGGAGGGGGAGGGGGGGAGGGGGGGGAGGGGGGGAGGGAGGGTTAATTAACCTAATTGAGGTCAAGGTCACCAAAAAATTATAATTTACCAAAGTGATGGGGACGGCCGGAGCCATCCCCACCACTCTGTTTGCCTAACACTTCCCCAAATCCCAACCCGCTATAGTTACGTCTTGCAAGGGATCCCAATTTTTGGCCCGCACGCACGTGGCGATCCAGTTTGGTGGGCTGTGATACGGGCGGCCGGCCTCGGGCCTGGGCACTGGACCTGACCATTCCAATTTTACAATAGGGAGTCTGGAACAGTTAATGCAAGACGCAACTCTAACCTCCCACCCTTAATCTAAACCCACCCAAATATAATTATTTCCTAACAAAAAATTAAAAATTTAAAAAAAAATAAAAATATGCGCTGCCTATGGCACAACACGCATGTCCCACCCATATTTAATGAAGTTCAACAGAACTTCTATAATTTAAATTTAAATTTAATCTACCCTCCTAACAGCTAGCTGTGAAAGGTTATTAGTACACACACACATACAATAATTATACCAAAACTCAACATCAAAAACACATTTTCCAAACATCAACAATACCATAACACCTTAATGCTAACATCGCAATGCGCAAATTAAAGCTTAAAATTAGCACAACTTAAAACTAAAAATAACATTTTGCACACACACTCACACACAACAAGTATTAATATTAAAACCCTAACAGCAAGAGTAACTCAAATATATATCGGCCGCTTATACATTTGAGTTACCCTCTGAGTTCGGAACAACCATCGCGTCCGACGAATTGTTCCGAACTAACTCAGCGATAGTCGCCAGAAAGGTTCTCGGCTCACAAAGTGGTAGGGGGACAGTAGGGGTTTGAGGGGGGTACAACGTCTAACGTCCAACGTCAGTGGAAATTTCCAATGATCTATTCGTCACATGTAGGTCGCCGCTAATGCAGGTGGAGCGTTGTACCTTGCAATTAACGTTAGGCAACACCTGGTTTAATCCGCCGTTAAACTTAACTGAGGCTTTCCCCATCGCGTAACACCATAATTGTTGCCTGTTATCATCTGAGTAATGGCAGAAAATTATCTGTCCTTTTTTGCCGCTTAACTATAGTTATTAAACTATTGGCAACATCAAAGCTAAATTGGTGTTACATAAATGTAACCACTATCAACCTAATTTATATTGATGAGTGAAAGTGACGGGGGGGGGGAGGGGGGGGGGTCATTACTTTTTTCCTCGGGGGGGGGGGGGGTCAAGTTCAACATAATTAATATCTGTGCTTATATAAGCCACAACGCGGTCGCGCGTCTGCCATTCACTCCCCAGGTACCGCAGCTGAAACAACTAATCTGTAAGTCTCTACCACCTAGTAATGTTACATATGTTTTGTTTTAACTTACACCTGTTAAGCTTGCTATTTTTTTTTATGTAATTTATTTTTTCAACTATTTCTTAACATATAAAAATACACTTTTATTTTATATATATAATATATCAAATAATCTTGTGTTACTATTTTTATTTTAGTTTATACTTATTATACAAGCTAACCCCTACGGAATAATTAACTAACTTCTGCTGCTAGACTAAACTACTTAGACTATAAACAGTTAACACCCATATATTAATATATAATTATTATACTGCGATTTTTACCTGTACAAATGCTAGATGTAATTGCGATTAATCGTCTACGACACAGTTCTTAAACCCTTATAAAATAATTAACTAACTTCTACCACTAGCGGTAATTTTTAAAAATTTTACAAAAATTTATTAACTATTTTTTCCCCCTACTAGAACCTTTCGCTACGCTGCCGCCCCGACAAAGAACTGAAATCTCCAAAGTTCTTCCCTTTTATCTCATTCTCTTAGGGGAGGGGGTTAGGGGGGTTTACACAACCCTATATAAGCGGCATCGGCACCTCACGCGTGCGCCATTTTAATGGCGATAGGGCGACAGTAAACATCTATCCATAAGTCTCTAAGACTATCAAACATTTTTTTAACTTACTCTTGTTACTCTAACATATGTTTGCGCTTATTATGCTAATTGGTCTCTATATATTCAGACACACTCGTGGGCACCAATCATATACTCGCTGAATTTTGGAGAGTACACATCTCCCCTTTCAATATTATTATGGATTCGCACACTTTACATTTAAAACTTTTGCGTACTAAACACATTTTACAGAAACAATCTAACTCTACAATTTCAAAACCGCGTACTACATTGAGTAAGCTTAAAAAATACTTCAGTTTTCACCCGTTGTACTTTGTAAAATCTAACCTTTGTAATACTTGTTCTACTGATCCTATTTTACACTCTGTCTTAACTGAAATGCTGAAATATCAAAATTTCAATCTTGTTACACCTATTGACGATCCTATCCAATTATTCTTATTCACTATATTACCAGGTTTATATGATCATTCTTCCTCAGACACATGTCTTGTTCTGCTCTATCAACTCACACTGTAACCAACTAGGACCTCTCCTTTTTTGCAATTATGAACACACAGCTGGATTCACCCATACTTACAACAAGCACTGACTCCTATCCCATACAGAGTGATAAAATAACTATTACTGCTACAAATAATGAGAAAGCAATTCTCCAATCATTAATGAGTTTTTATTAAATAAATATATTTTTAAAAACCCCCTCTGAGTGACCTTGACCCACTTCCCAAACCCACCCATCACTGTCAAAAAAACCCCAGCCGCTACTACCCCTACAACACTTACAACCGCCTGACCTTGACCTGAGCCAACTGTAGCCATTCCCCACTACTTACGGGTATGTATACAAGATTATTTTAAGCCTAAATGGCGTAAGAGGGCCTTGGATAGCAGTCTTGTTGGATTTTCCCCATAAGAACCAACAATGGTATATTATAACTTCAGACATGATGGCTCCTTTATTTGGAATCTGCCATTCATGGTTCATAGTTTCACAATAAAGGGTTCTTTAATAAAAACCTTACATAAAAAACCAAAATCCAGTTTGGTTACATTTAAAAATATATTTTATGAGCTTATTCAATTAAACCTTATAAAACATAGAATAAATGTTGCAATAATATGATAGTTTTTTTACAACCGCGCTTAAAGTGTCACCGGAAACCAATTGTAAAACAGCTGTTTACTGAGGAGCGAGCGATAAAGTCTTTGGGCGTCTTTGGAGCGAGCGTTTAAGTCTTTAACACCTCGTCATGTGATTACTTTAACGCTCGCCAGATCATTGCATCGTTTTACTCGGTGTGGTTGTGATATAGCACTCCTTTCCGCTGGCGTATTCAGCTAAAATGGACGTGAACTGTGAATGTATTTATTGTTTGCAAAATTACAACTGCAGTTGTGTTGTAGGAAAAAATTAGTAGGCCTATGCATTTTGCGTGTATTCGCTCCGCTACACATCGCGCGGTGAGTGCTTAACCCAAGCGAGAAAGAGCTCATAATACATAAATAACTATTATCAATATTCGACCACAACTTATTCAGAATCTGGACGGCAAACAGTAAAGGAATTTTAAACCAGGTTTTTACTTTGTTGATGTTGAAATAAATCCTGCATGGCTCACCAAATACAGCACATCTATCATTGGGAGAGTAATTTGGGGAGGCGAGATTTTAGGATCTGAGACGCCAATTTATGCATAACGTATAATTATTTCAACCTATAATTAGGTTTAAGGTGTAACTCTTTTTATAAAGAGCAAATTAAAATAAATAAATTTCCGTACTCAATTGGAAAGGGTTTATATGCAGGTGTACTGCGAATAACTTCTTCCTGTTGCTCTGTTTTATAAAAATGGGTCAAGTTATAATGTTTTGTCGTATTGTTATAACAGTCATCAAGACGTATCATGACACAACCCGGTCGTAAGTTGCCTTTGTGTTACCGGTTGGTGAAAGTGGCGTCGGCCGTCCGGTTTGTGAATAGCCAGTCCCACTGAAGCGTGTCTGTGCGTAGGTCTAATCACGCGTAAGATCACGTGGGAGCATCGGAGGTAGTATTCCTTGGTCGCTGGATAGAGTTTCCTATAGTAAATTACTAGAACCATAGTAAAGTAAAGAGTTATTGACGCTGAACGGGAAAGTTACCGAAACGGGGTTTTCCAACTCTCGTATGACGTTTTGAAATAAAGATTTTGGCTGTTCAATTCCACAAGGTAGAAGTGATCGATTTTAAATTAAAAAAGGTGACTGGGACGGTGGCTTCGGCCTAGTAATCCAGCTACTTGGAGGTCACGAATTGTGGATAGTTATAAGCGATGGCTTGTGGATGAGATATTCCCTGGTGGGAATTGCAGGCCGCACTTCATCCATAAAGACCATCCTAATTAGACCAATTCGTATATATAAGATCGAAATTGTGGTTCGGATCCCACGTTAAACTGTAAGGTCCCTAGATACCATTGGCTGTTGGGCTATTAATTAACAGTACTTTCTAAGAAGAATGTCTGCCTTAGTCAGTAACAAAGACTACAAGATCGCGCCACAATCATCCTACACTCTCCTCTTACTTTATTCAAATGATCATCCTACAAGAGCATTAAGCGTTGCATAATTTTTTATAGAGTTGGAAAGCTATTTATGACTCGTTGTAAGAACATAAATGCGACAAAGATAAATTAATGAAGTTTAGAAGAAACAAACAAATCATGTATACAAATTTATAAAATTCATTGTAATGATTGAAGAAACATATGTGAAGACCATTATTAATTTTCTCCATACTATGAACGAGATCTGTAGGACGAATGCGTTTTTAACAGTGTCATCAAACGTTTTTTACTTTGTAAATAGCAGGGATTTTTTCAGCAGTAAAAATTATTCTTGTGGAGTAAGTTTTTATATTAAGTATTTCAAAGTCGAAGCATCCAGGCTAAGCTGGTCTGATATGAGGGAGGAATTCAATTTCCACTTAAATTAATTTTCCACCTGACACGATGCAGGACCTCCCAATATCTGAAATATTCATTCCTAGGCATCGAACCCCCTTTCCCCCAGAGGCGCATTGCTCCTGTCTGGGTGATAATTCTACCGCAAGTTGGTTCGTTTGGCCTTAGTATGTGCTCTTACGATTGGCAAGATCATTATTTCATAAACAAATTGCTCATAATGGTACACAGCAGAAGCCAGAAAAATCTATACAAAGGTGATAATTAATTTTAGTGTACTGGAAATGAAACTAGTTATTTATGCAACAAGTGCACAAAGTGCCATTTCGCTGCATCACTCCAGAGATATGTTTACGCACGAGCCGTAGGCGAGTGCGAAATAATTTCTCTTGAGTGCAGTGAAGGCACTTTTCGCACGAGTTAGGCCTACATATAAAATTTTTCCTTTTGCCTGCCAAATATTTATTATATGAGTTTAAATATTTAATATTTATTATAATGATAATCCTTATTTCAGTTTATGATAGCGTAGGCTTATATTATGCATTTCCTACAATTAATCAATTAATTAATTAAAAATTCATTGGATTTTTCAGGTAGGAGATTTAACGACAATTTTTTAGCAGTCTCGACCAGATCATCAGGGTGAATAAGTCACTTATATCACCAAAGTCACTGCCATAGTTGATCATTTTGCGCACTTACATAGAGTTCTACCTTAAGATGGTTTGTAGATGTCGATTTGATCGAAAACGACGGCAATGAAATATTTCAGATGTTTATATACAGTGTTGCCAACTTAATTCCTGATTAAACAACGTATCGTTGCTGGCTAATGGGTAATGCATACTGTTTTGTGTTAAAGTGTTTAAACACTGGAGTGCGCAAAGTAAATCAGCGTGAACAAAGTACATCTAGCGTGCGCAAAACAAAATGAATACCGCACCAATCACCTGTTTCGTGACGCGAATTGAGTGTGTAAACTCGTGCTTTCTCGGAAAGGCGTAGGAAAATTTGTTGTTGAACCGTTCAGAAAACGAACGAATCGTTTACATTATTATGAGGATTTCGGGCAGAGTCAGAGGGAGCCCAGGAGTACAGTTATTGGGCCGTGCTGTGAGTTATGCATGGGTCAGATTAATGCTCGGTCGGTGATTGGACAGGGGCTGGTTGATCGGATTATTGAGCTTTGAACTTCGACCGTTCCGGCCCACAAGTTAGTCTAGCCAACTACGCAAGACAACGGAACTCGATATAAAAAGGTTTCGCTTCTTTCAACGGTAATGCTTGGGAAAATGCTCTACTGTACATGTGATAAATGAATCTATAATTAATTATTCTTGGGTCAGGTGGGGTTTACATTGCAGGGTGTTTATAAAAGAATGACGGAATTTTTAACGGACACTACTGGAAAAGGTTTAGAGATAGGCCTAGATACCTAAACAACAAAAATGTCGAAAACTTGGTATTTAGCTTCATTTGGTTGAGATTCGTCCATTATGGTAAAAAATCTTGGTTTTTGTTTTTATCATGGTAGCAAACCTGCAGGTTCATTTCCCATGTTTAAAATATGGAGAACTCCTTTATTTATGGACAGATATTGATGGAGCTTAGTATATGGCTTCATATGGTCAAAATAAAGTAAAATTTGATAAAAATTACTTTTAGTGTTCCCTATGGAAGCCTACCTGCTTACTCTTTCCCATGGTGAATATGGAGAAAATACAAAATATGAAATTTCATTGGAAATTAGCTGAGTACGCAGGTCTGCTGCGACGGAAGTATTTTTATTTCTCTATATTTGAATATACAGTCTATCTAATAAACTATCATCTCTAAATCTCTAATGAAATACATATCGTAATAAATCATTATTGACTTTTCAAGCGAAGCAAGGGAGGTTGGTAGGCCTATTTGACCGACGCGACGTGTGAATGTGTGAAGGGGGATTCGGGATCCGCCAACCCCCCCCCCCCCCCCCCCACCCACGCCGACCAGCGGGGTACAAATTTGCGAAATGGCACAGAAATATCGATTGGACGAGCCCGGATTGGGCGTGCAAATTGCAAACACCCCCACCAGTATTGCAGCCACGGTATAGTTGGGACGGATAAAATCCGTCCGTGTAAGCACGGTATGTGCTTTACACACTGATAGCATTTGAGTGTGAATTATTATACAAAAAATAAGAATAAAGCATCCAATGCAAGTCAATGTTTTAATTAACTCCGTTAGTAGTAAAACTGGGAACTATGAACTTTAACAAAAAACCTTTTAATAAGATAATAAATTATCTGAAGTTTACTGTTAAACCATAGTCAGAAATGGAAAGTGAATGAACAAATTTATATTCACCCATTGCTCGAAGCGATTTGGCCTAGGAATTCATTCAGAAAATTGGAACGCAAAAGTCAGTTTTTTTTTATCTAGTTTCTTTAATTGCATTAATACAGACAGTTATCAAATAGTGAGTTTAGGTTTCGGTAAAGCTGTTTAGAAGTAGCGGTTACAGATACTTAAACAACTAAACCGCAAACTGAAGTACACTACTGAAGCACTAAACTGAAGATACTAAACTGAAACACAGCACTGAAGTACTAAACTGGCCGCAAGTTAGAGGTAAATAAACACATCGATGTTCGCACCTACATTGTCTCTCGTTCAAATTAAACAACATTTTGTAGAGTAATATTTTCTGGATATAGCCCATGTTGATTTTCTTCATAGGTCTTCCCTGTTTTATTACCACATGCCACATACTTATCTGTTTGATATTCCAACCTAATTACAATGTCCAAATTACCTTTGGACTCTGTGTCTGTAGGGAGCGCTTTAATGTAACACGAGGGAAAGGCCAATCCCCAGCAATACAGAGTCGTAAATTATTAAATAGATTAGTGGTTGAACCGTTCCTCTCACCCCCACCCACCCCTTCCATCCCCTAATCTCGTCGAGTGACATTTGACAACCCAGACTAAACAACTTGAGACCCACAATGTTACTTTAAGGGGAGCTTTATATCGTGGCCTTCTTTATAGTCCCGTAGTCATCGATCAACCGAAAAATATGACTAAAATCTTTGTTTATGTGAATTCCAAATGCATTCACTCCTTATTTGATCCAACTTAAATTATTTGGACTAATGTTTTTAGACTTTACTGGTAAAGTGTATATTGGACTACGGTAATACTAAAACACTAACTCTAAGCATTATCTCTTAAACATAGTTTTACCAATGATAAACCATTACGGACTTACTAATTTTTAACAATTTTCTATGTTGGTAAATCCAAACCCCCAATAATCGGTTAATAGTTTTTACGAACCATTCAGGGGAAGCCCTAAAACCAAGGTGTTAGTCAGTGAGCCAAGCTATGTGTAGGCTATCTGTCGCTATAAAACTCATTTGACTATGTACAATAATAAAACAATAAGTTTGAAGTTTAAAACCGTTCGTCGCTGAAGGTGTTTTTAGCCATTGAAAATAATTCATTTTGTTACAAATTGATGCTTGACTATACTGTACCGTATTATTTAGTCATTTATAAACCCTTATTCAGTATTTTTGTTTTAAGAAGTTTTAATTCCCTACGATGCCTGTTTTTCACTAAAATATTTCTTCGTTGTTAATTACTTACAGGGGTGACGTAAATTCTTTAATTTATCACGCTCATTTTCATTTACACCCTGCAAATCTGGACACTTAATTTCTTAATTAAATTGTTAATTAATTAAACTTTTTCATAATAAAACCTCAGTCTTATCTGGATGCTTCTGAAACCTCTGTTTATTATTAATGTCATGGACTGGAGGGGAGGGGAAGATAAGGGTCCCAGATCCCCATGTTTTATTTAGACGAGACAAACAAATTCCCTCCGATCTGCCGGTTTTTTTTACAGAAACCTTCGCAGCCTAGGAGGGGCGCACGAGCCTCAATTTGTTAGACAACTTCTGAACCTTTCACGGTCTGTCCTTTGGAGAGATTTTTTAAATACTATACAACTAACGGTCCACGCTGTTTTACTCTTCTTAAGACTTTTTTACTTGACATTTAATTTAGGAAATAACCTTCCTTAAGCAATGGTAAGGTAGGATTCTATACACATATTTTGAGTGGTTTTCACTGAAACGTCTGTAATAAGGACCGTAGTCTAAAACCAGCATTGTCTGCACGGTCAAAATGTGATTCTTTCCTGGAATTTTTTGGTTACTATATGATACTACCACTAGGAATCGATTAGAGCAGGTCGCATTCCTTTGAAAATCCAATTTCCGTCCTACAACCCTTTAAAGTTCTTATGTTTTCGTTAAGGACATTTTTGTTAGTACTAAATTGAACCAAAAACCATCTGAAAACTGTAGAAATAAAACGACATTACATTTTTTACATTTTTTTAATGTGGTTTTAAGCAATTTATATCATTGCTGCTGCAGCTCTTGGCCTTGTAACTGCAAGTGAGCGGAGCAATCGAGCTCCTCTCGAAACGAAACTTAATTTTTGGGCTGTTATTTCAGCATAAGTGACCACAGGAAAGTAATATTGTGATGCTTTACCATGTTACAAATTTACCGAGCAGATTCTTTTGGTAATCTATAATACTATATAGTGGGGTCTAAAGAAAGAAGCATAGGCCATACCCTATTCCAAAATATCTCAATGCAGACGAATGTTTTTCACAATCGATGAGTGACAAGATTCAGGAAATTACGTGGAAACTGTTACTGTAACATATATATAACATTTTACGTGTATAGTTTTTCGTAGTCTTACGAAATACAGCGGAAAATCTTTTATAATGATTTTATCTTGCCGAGGGAATATATTAATTCCCCGCTTCAACCGTGTAGGCCTACATATTCTTAGTGGTGGAAAAATAAGAAAGTTTAAGCAGCTGCACTTTGAACATAAATATGACACGTGTCCCCCGAGATGCATAAATTAAGCCAGTGAACATTTACAACCGCGCTCAGTTTTATGGACCTCTCAATGTCACAGGACTGAAACTGGAAGCCGTCGTTTGGGGGTCCAGCGATCATCGGGGCAGTAAAATGCCAGGGAATGTGTTGGTTGTGGAACGGGATGAGATATAATGTATTGAATGGCGTGATATTGCCGCCTGTAAAATGTGCGTGTCGCTTATCGGATTGTTGCACAGTTTCAATTTCACGAATGTCTCATCAATACCAGTTTTTATATGCTAATACCTAAGGAGAATTCCTGCGCCAAAACCAGTTGATAGTTTGTAAGAGTTCAGTATGCAAATATTTAGACACTATTATAATGTAGAATTGCAGAGAAAAAAATTCTACAACTGTCCAACACAACTCTCAGAACTGGGCCTGATGATAATTTTCATAACATTATTGAATCATAATGATCAGTATATTATCTATAGTCTACTTATTTCATACGCTTAGGGGTTTTTTGAGTAAAGAACTCCTCCTACAATTTTAAACAGATTTTAAGTTTTTGGTGTCGTTGGATAGGGTATGTTTAAGAGGGTATGTTACATCGATAGTACAATGTTTTTGAATTTTTTATTGTTTTTAAAACATGTCCAACAAAAGAACACAAAACAGTAGGGCCTAATACAGTATTAACCATTAACCAGGAAATGTCAACAGTGTAAGCTTGAAAATAAGTTGGCAACACTGGTTATAATAAATAGACTAGATGAATTAAGACCAAGGGACTTAAACATTAACGGATTTACTGCTGTATACATAAACTAATTTTCGGCAATAAAATTACCTGACGAAAAACATATTTGAGTGTAGCCTAACCCTGCCCAACGTTCCTTATATTAACCTAACCTTAAACAAACAGAGGCCAATTATATGGAATACATATTTGAAAATGTATGTGTATCGTATAGGCTACATATTATGTAAACTCGGTTCTATGTCAGGTTATCAATTAATTATGAATTTCACATTAATCGAAACGAATTTACAGACTTACAATAGCCACTTTTGTTTGTTATTTGACATTATTAGTAATTCCTTATGTCCTTGAGAAACAAATCTTATTCCATCACACTTCTGAATCTAAATAATTTCATTCCGCAAAATCAATACTGCCCATTACTCCAATTTTCAAGCTGGTCCCTAAGCTGACGTGGTAGGGGGCGCACCCCTTGACAGATGAATTTGCATCGTGTGCTATACCGTCTGGGGGGGAGGGGGGGGGGGTACGTACTCACGCACAGCTGTTCGGTGGCTGTTCCCTCCACCCCTCACCCTCCCCTAACCGGTCGGCAAGACGCCGCGCCAGTTGGTGTTGGCTAGTTTGACTGTGAACGTGCCCGCGTTTGATGGCGCTCGTGCCGTTGTGCTGAACGTGATGTTGATAAGGTGCCGTTGACGTTTGGATTGCCCTTGTGTTTCGTCTGCACGGCTCGTGGAACTGTATCAAACTGGTGGGTTGACTGTAGATTGAATTTTTAAGGGGGCGGTCTACCCCAGCCAAAACAACAACAATGCCGAATGCCGCTCGCGGCCGTAGCGCTAGGCGAGTTTGATGGCTGCAGAGGTTTACGGGGATCGTGTTTTAAAATTAACCAATTAAGATAGAGATTGGCTGTTAACTTTTTCTAAAAGTAGAAAATATTATCTAGTCGGCTATCTTTTTAGAATTTTTAAATAAAATTTCTAATTTCAGTAATAACTGTCCAAAATCATCTGTTTTTAGTATTGTAAATGCAGAGGTTTACGGGGATCGTGTTTTAAAACTAACCGCTTAAGATAGAGATTGCCTGTTAACTTTTTTTTAAAGTAGAAAAAAGGATCTAATCGGCTATCTTTTTAGAATTTTAAAATAAAATTTCTTATTTCAGCTATAACTGTCTAAAATCATCTGTTTTTATAGATTTTTAACTGAAAATTTCTATTGGTTTTAATGAACTAATTACAAAAGTGTAACAGAGGAAAATTAGTACCGTTATTCTTCTTTAATATGACACCTTATTTATAGCTCTAGGCTTCATTTGGCAGAAGATAACACGATTCGAAAAACCCCTTGCATTTGGGTGCGCGCCAGGGGTAGACCGCCCCCTTAATTGTGACACAGTTACTTTTCTAATTTAATAATGTTTCGGAAAAAATAAAAGTGTATGAATATGTTTGGAGTTGAAACAAAATTTATGTTAAGTTACAATGGAGATGTTATTGACCCATTCAATACCTTAGTGTTTCAATTAATGTTAAAAAAACGGTTGAGATAGAGCCTAAAAATATTTAAATTTTATACATACGCCTTGGGCAATGAACGATACTGTAGCATTTCAACTACTCAAAATTTTATTTACCGTTCAATGACATCATGTTTTCTAGGTGAAATTTAGTCGATAATGTATAGAAAGCGAATAAGTTACAAAAGTTTGAGATTGTTAAAAATTTTGAGAGGCCCAATTCACCTCTGAACGGTTCAAAGTGGTTCTGGAGAAAGGGTGGTTTACACATCATTGGCTTTGTAAACAGATAGACCTGTAGGCCTAGATGTAAAAACTCATCTATGGATCTATTGGTTATCTGTGCTTGGTCATCGTTATTTACTGAATGCAATGCAGATCTTTATCATATAATTCAAACATTTAAACTATATCAAATCATGAATAATTTATTACGTTGATATTAAAACTTTTTGAACCTTGCGTTATCTTTTGTCTGGTTGTACAATAAAAACAAGTAGAACTAAATGGTTAATGTTGATCAACCGTTTGTCCCAAGACCAGTGTGTGAGTGTAGGATACAAGTAATAAGACCAATGATGCTCAATTATTACACTCAATGATAAATAATACAATACTACTGTAATGTAAAATCAATTACGGTAGCAGTGGATGAAAGCACAGTATCTAGAATGGATGAAAGTAGATTTGGAAGTGAGAATGACCGTGAGGGCTACGCAAGACTTCATGAGTCCACATCCACGCACCGTACAATCCATCCTGTATCCTACCACAGCCACAGCCGGGGCGCCGCATGGTCGTCACCGACCATTGACAAGTGCCAGGCCCAAAACGGCGCGACAGGCTGCCATAGCCGGCACTCGAGTGTTCTGTAGATTCTGTTCGGGGTCCGCGTCCATCGGCGGACATTTCCTGCTCTGATCGGACATGGAATGCTAAATCAATCAATCGGGGAAAATATCAAGGGGTGACAAGAATCAGATAATACGAGTATACGGTAATCATATTCACTAGTTTTTCTTTATTGTCTCCTCGGCTCAAACGACAGTACAATAGCATTATTAGTTGCATACCGGGTCTTTTCTAACTATGGTTCTTATATGATAACATTATCGTTAAAGCCTAATGACTAATGTCAACCGACACCACCATCAGGGAATCGACGTTAAATTTGTTTTTCTGAGAGTCCTGTATCAGTTCGCTATGCAGATAGTTCCGGCTGATATTTAATTCTTGATTTAAATTTAAGTGAAGCCTTTATTTTTACATGCATAGGTCATGACATTTCCTAAATACCGAACACCCCAAAGCTAGAGCGTAAACACTCGTGTTATTTTATTGCTGCGCTGACACACAACATCTGGACGTGGCGGCCTTAGTGCTTTAGGTTTATAATATAGTACTACTGTACTAAACATACTAAGCACAATAGGCCGAGGCCCTAATATAAATAGTAAATGTAATTGATGCCTTCACTGCTAACTCAATAATTTCAATGGTGATACAATACTTAAGCAGTCTCCTGAATAACTTTTGTGTTATATGTGGCATAATGATCAATTGTGGCGGTAAATAAACTCAACTCCTCTACGCTCCGTGTTTCAATCCTCGTCCATTGTCGTCATGCCATTACCATTGCGACAATCTATTGCCGCTTCATAAATCGGTTTGACATAGCCTACAATTATTAAGCCTACAGTAGTTTGTATGGTGGCATAATAGTACCAACTACAAAATGAATTTACTTGAATTATTACAATTTATTAGTTTATTAGCACTTTACATAAGCTTAGACCATTGAAACAATTCCTCGACTATCATCATTGGCAGCGTGTTCACTCGAGGTCGAAAATGTAAATTAATTTTGATTAATTTCAACCAATTACAACAGCTGAGCGAGGACATGCCACACGAACAGCCGGTTGTCACCGATAGAGCCAGCGTGTTTGTGTATTTATGAGATGCTCGTGCGTGTGTGCGCGTGTGTGTGTCGCTTCTGTCTATATCCAGCGTGCCCGCGCCCCAACAGCTGGCAGCTAATCTCTTTATATCTTGTGTGTTTTTACAAATCAGCTGGCTTCAAACAAACACCGCAAGCCCTCCGTTTGTCACTTCCGCTTCCTGATATTTAAACCTCAAGTTCCGGCCAAGGTCGAGATAATAATCTTAATATAGGTCACTGTAGTTTTCGATGCAAAGTTTACAAAGATTTAGTTGAGCATTTTCTAAGTTTGCATATTAATTAGATCAAAATTGTGCTGTGCTACCGTAATAAGAATATTTTTCACATAATTGCTGCAACATGTTTAAAAATAACAGCAATCTTATACAATTTTTTCTGCGCTGTGAGTTACTTAAAATTCGAAATTTACACGTGTTTACTCGTGCTACGAAATGTATTTTCATGTAGGATAGTACTGTTAGAATTTGCAGTCAATTTAGATTTATAAAGGAATGACCAAGAATTTAAATAACAGGAAACATCTTCATACCTATCCCCTCATTTTGTCGATTATTAAAAGAACTGAAGGTTTTCGTTTAGAATGTTTTCTTTTACTACAATAATTATTGAATGTTTAGACATAAGATTGAATAATCTTATGAATAAAAGTTTGCATTTTAGTTTATTGCCAATTAGGTGCCTACTTTCTCTTTCTAATAATTTCCTGAAAATTAAGGGTACTGTACACTTTTAGGCTCAGAGGGTTTTAACAAACGTAGATATCGGTTTGTGTTCCTCTTCCTATTTTACATCGGTTTTGTGAATATACTATCAACTCCCTAGAAAGAACAAAAATTACCCTGGAGCGTGCGTTTTTATTTTAATAAAACTTGTCTTTAGTCTTTACTCAAACAATCAAAAATGACCTTCCTCAGTAAAAAGTAATGGTAACCTGGTTTTAATGGCCGAGGGTATAAAAGTCAAACACTTCCGTCGGAGGAGTCAAATGTGGAAATGTCAAGAGGGTCTGGGCTATCCCTGGGCCGTTGATGAGGGGGGGGGGGGGTATTTTTGGACCGGGGGCGGCAACAGGGGCTGTCGACGGTTGGAGTGTCAGGATGCATCGTTATCTCGAGCTGATAAGAGCTCACCACGCAACACACCAAGCCCGGCCGGTCCTGTGGAACACTGCGTCATTGTGGTGTTAGTTGTAACGTAAGATTTACTTGTTTAAACACAGTTGAAAATGTTTTTGTGAAGTATTTAGTTATTAATTACTGTATTTGGCTTAAATAAAAATGTACGACCAAAAACACTGTTTACCTACAGTAACAAGACTTACGCGATGTTTTCGAAATATAGCTACAGATTTCGAACCTGAGATTTAAATTTATTATTTCGAAGAATCCATCAGTTGTTCTTATATTTTTTTTTAGCAAATGTAAAGGCCTTGGTAGTAATATTTTTTATGATTTCCACGCGTTTAAGAATACTTTTACTACATGCTGCAGACCATTTTAGGAATTACCAGGATAGGCTTACGAAATAAAAAAAATATTGAGAACGGCAGGGTTCTGATCACAATAGCTAAATTTCATGTTATGTTATTCAGTGCTCTCTCATTCATAGTTCAATAGTTAAGTGTGTCTAGACGGAGACGTAATTTCATCGTTTTGACTAAGGAGAGGCAAATATTCTCTGCGATTGTGAGATGGCTCTATCCATACTGGGAAGTGCCCCCTCATACAGGCTATAGATATACAGTGTGTTCATTTTTGTATGCTCACCATTGGGATCTCCCAAACTATAAAAGTTACAGCAAAGGTCAAATTAGCAAAGTAGTGCGGAATTATAAGCTGAACAAAATGATGTGTAAAAATCCCAGATATTTCTACTGGTTCGTTCGCTGTGCTCGAAAAACTGTTTTTTGCTCAAAACTTCTTTTGCCTATAACTTTGTTATTTGTTGAAATACAGTACAAAAAAACTTTTCAGATAAAACTTTACTGAAATTTTACGTAGATTCTGAATATTAAAACTATTTTTTTTTACTTCAAACGGTTTTTGAGATATTTTAGACAAGTTGATTATTTTTAATGCAGGTATGTATTTTTTCATCATCATAAAAAAAGGAATAATTTTTCTGATCACGAAAATACCAAATATGGCATATTTATTTATCAAAATAATTATTTAATTATAAAAAATGTGATTAATAAGCAACCCTGAAATGCTAATAATGAGGATGCTTCTAGCATGTGGTGCAACAATGGTGTAAATCAGCTGTTTTTTATTTTGTGTTTCATATTTTGTTGCTTACATTGTTGATCAGCTGTTTACCGGCATCCCATGTAACAGCTTATTTACACATTTTATGGGAACCGCGGATGCCGGTAAACAGCTGATCAACAATGTAAGCAACAAAATATGAAACACAAAATGAAAAACAGCTGATTTACACCATTGTTGCACCACATGCGAGAAGCATCCTCATTATTAGCATTTCAGGGTTGCTTATTAATCACATTTTTTTATAATTAAATAATTATTATGATAAATAAATATGCCATATTTGGTATTTTTGTGATCAGAAAAATTATTCCTTTTTTATGATGATGAAAAAATACATACCTGCATTAAAAATAATCAACTTGTCTAAAATATCTCAAAAACCATTTGAAGTAAAAAAAAATAGTTTTAATATTCAGAATCTACGTAAAATTTCAGCAAAGTTTTATCTAAAAAGTTTTTTTGTATTTCAACAAATAACAAAGTTATAGGCAAAAGAAGTTTTGAGCAAAAAACAGTTTTTCGAGCACAGCGAACGAACCAGTAGAAATATCTGGGATTTTTACACATCATTTTGTTCAGCTTATAATTCCGCACTACTTTGCTAATTTGACCTTTGCTGTAACTTTTATAGTTTGGGAGATCCCAATGGTGAGCATAAAAAAATGAACACACTGTATAGCGTACTGTTTGAAAATTACGGTACTATAAAATTAAATTTATTTCAGCATTCATTAAAAATACCCCCCACCCCCTCATGGTTCAAGTCTTCTCCTTCTCCTCTAATTTATAACAAATTCTCTCTACTGCAGCCATCCGATTAGTCAGTACCGTGCGAGGAAGTTTGTAGGCTTGTATATAGGAGTTGGCTTGCGCACGGTTCAGTTCCTGCAAAACCCTGTCATCTAGCGCAGCGTACCCTACGCGGTAGTGGTTTAGTGATAAGCGGTTCTATAGCAGATAGCCACATGGAAGTCGGCAGTGGAGTCCATCCAAGTTCCGATCCTCTCCGGTTACCCTCTCCCCTGACAGTATCCGTTTCTGCTCACACCCCGTGCAGGCTATAGGACCACCACTCCACTACGGCTTCCATCACTAATGGGATAGTCGGTCTCTCTGTTAGGCTTAATCTCGTAATCGGTAATACAATACTAATAGTTCATCTCGTGTGTTGCGTGTCATTTACAATGTAATTCGTTTAAAGGATTGAAGAAAATTATGTTTAAAATCATTAATAGACGAATTGATGGTATGGGGCATATAAATCAATAATAAGAAAATGCACGAATGTGATTGGTTATGACATTGAAAATATTACGTGGTGATGTTGGATGGCGCCACGCACAGACTCGCGTAACAAAGGGGATGTTGGTCCATGACAAAACCACCGCGGACTGAAATATTGGCGGTGGCGGCCCTGCCTTGTACAACACAACACAACCCCCCCCCCCCCCCCCCCCCGCCACCCGTCCATCCGTCACGTGCGGTGGAAATGACGTGGTCCATCTACTACTGCCGATGATGTAGATCTATGTTGGCAAATACAGTGTTATTTGTGAAATAAAATGTTAATAGCCTTTTCGATCGTTTATTACTATTATTTTTATACATTTTATTTGAGTTTTTAACATCACACGCATTCCTATCCTACATTCATATTTCATTAATATTTCAGGCTGATAAAGGTCTTCTCCCAGAACACCATGCTGTGCTTCCCACCTTTATCGGACCTAAAACCAAGGCGCAAAATGGGAGCAGGTGGAACACTGCTCGATGAATTTTTTATCCGCGAGAACCCCGATACTGACAGCCTCTGTGGGCAGCCGCTGAAACTGCTGGGCACGCAGGCTATGTATATTGTCAATGAATACCGTAGCATGTATTAATTTAAAGGACTCGTTTCGTGGTCAAATCTCCTCCCTCAACATCACATTGAGGCAAAATAATCGCTCTATACCTTTAGCCCCCCCCCCCTCTTAAAATACGCCCTGGTAGCGTCGACGTCTAGAATGTGATTAAGTAGCTGTAATGACTCGGCTAAAGCTATGGTTGCGAGAATGTTAATAATTATTTTGTTTACCGTTCTACATCCCTTCAAAGTCCCAGTTATTCAATTCTTGTAGACTTTTTTACAATTTGACCAAAATCAGCTTAGGCCTATTACTGAAGAAATAAACCAACGGGTACACGTTTAACAAATTTATACCAAAGTTCAGCCCTCTCAGGCATGTCGAGTGAGCGAAGCAAACGAGATCGTCTTAAAAAGGAATTACCTTTTTGGGATCACAATTTCCAGCGTTTGTGACGAAAGAAACTGACATGTAATAATGTGATGTTACATGGTTGGTTACCAGTTTACAGAGCAAATGGCGGGTAAGTTGCTAGTTTATTTGGATTGGCAACTAAATTGTTAAACCAGTCTGATGCATTTTAGAAACGATAGTTACAAAAGTACAGATCCTTAAAATACGAGTTACAGAAAACACACCTACTAGAGACTTCGGAACGTTAAAACAATTGACTATAATATTCAATGGTAAAACGTACGATTAGTAATTTAAATCTAAACGCACCGAATCGGTTCTTTGAAATGAAGCGGAACGAATCAAATTACCCATTCGTTCTTCACCAAAAGATCTGGACCCGGCGGAGGCAAGACAGAGCACAATGCTGTTGTAATGAGGGCGAGACCCGGCTTGTTGTGACTGCAGCACGCGTGCGACCCTCCCACACGCCTACACGCATACACGCACGCACGCGCACGCACTGACGCGGCGCGGCGCGGAGCGTGGGAGGGGTGGAGCATCATCGCCAGGCTGGCCTCACGTGAATACCATAAACCCCCTACCTTGCTTATTTATTGACATAGATTGATAAAATGTGGTATAGATTCACTATGTACAGCTTAATTTATATTAGCGAATTTCCCTATAGGGAATACGCTATTACGATAGTATAGTCTCGGTAAGACCTAAGCCAGGGACCATGATAATTTTTCGTTTTGAGGTCCCTAGAAGAAAAACACTGTTAACTGTGAAGAGGTATAGTTGGTTGTATGTGTAAATTTAATAGCTTGATTACCATGACATAACAAAAGTGAATTAAAACTAACGAGCAAGCCTGGCGTCCTTACATGAATTATTAGGAATATTTTTGTCGTCGTCTCCTCAGACAAAAAAAGTAGTCCTACGAGGATAAATTTAATCGTATTGAGGAAATTTATTGGTATAGTACTGTACTACCGACCACCGACCGTTTGGCAACTGCAAATGAATGTTTAAGAAAATATTCACACAAAATAAAAAATAAAAAGTTAAAAAGTAAAAGTAGCACAGGTTATGATTATGACAATCATTTAAGTTGGTTATATAGTAACGCTAGGCGAGGCCTAATTACTTGTAAACGCATGAAAAGGTTTACAATAAAAGAATCTGTGGCATTAAGTATATAACACGCACTAATACTAAAATGTATCATTTTTCTTCATTTCAGGTAAGGTGTTAAGACATCCATGGGCGCATTGTAAGTAGCCACATTATATAAAAATTAAAAAGCAGATTTAAAATAAACAATTTAAAATATATAAAAAAATTAAAACGAAATATTTTTTTGTTTGTGAGAAAATTGAAACAACGCTTTAAAATCTTAGAGTAACACCAAGAAATTTTGTGTGTAACAGAACCACAGAGAACTCCCCCGACCCGATATTTTTTTATCACGCCAAGAATCGTTACAGCCCAACCCTCCCGACAAGGGTTTCTTTTTAACCCCCGCCCTCCTCTGCCACAGCTTATATTGATGAATGACCACAATTACTCTTTCAACACGCATTACCTTTTGGATGTAATTTTTGGGCGTTTAATCCTTGCTATTTTCTTTCTTTTCATCCCTTAAAATATTATGGTTTTAAAATAATTTTGATGCATGTTTCATTAAAATCGAGAACCATCTACATTTGCCCTGTATGTGGAAGGAAACTCCCCTCCTATGAACTCTCCCTGAGGGAGGTCTTTATAATGTGGAGAAGCAACGTTAATGGGTCTACTTAAGACTAAGATCATGTTTCAACTAACAAGGATTTACTTAACAGCCAGGATGGTTTAGAGTGTCGGAGGAAGTTTTAACCTCGTCTTGTTATACAAAATAATATTACAACATTTGTAACTTTAATTTGGAAAAACGATGTATGTTACAGAAGAGGTTCGATTACTCGAACTAAGTGGTACCTGGGTTGATTCGGAAAATATAATCGTTCGGGTAGTCAAATACGGAAATGATTTACCATTTATAACCGCTAGACGGGTTTTTTTTTTACTTTTTGAATAAAAAAAATTTCCTTACAATCGATAGACTTTGATAAAAAGGATCAAAACAAAAAGTAGTACTGTACATCTAAACATATAAAACCGAAATCCCTCACTCACTGACTCACTCATTCATCACAAATTCTCCAACTTCCCGACTAGCTAGTGCTGAAATTTGGTATACTCATTCTTTAGGCTTACAATAGGAAAGTCTGACTATTTTCATATTAATATTTACACGGGCTACGCCCTAGACGTCCTCAAAGTTACCATGGTATTCTTATGGAAGCAAAATTATTGTATTGTAACATACGATTACTTAAAGGATCATTAATTTTATAAACAGCTGTTCTCATTTAAGTTATTAAGGGATGATTGGTAATAATAAAAAAAAAAACTAGACGATACTATATTGTCCGGAGATGACTTGTTGGCCAGTGAGGGGGTTGCGTTCGTAGGCCCCGGTTGTGGGGTGAGGGGGAAGCTGAAGCATGCCAGCATTGGCCAAAACAATTTGTTGTTTGTTTTTGGTTTTTTTTTATTCCATCATATGTTAAGCTATCAACAAAACCAAAACATAGGCCCTATACATCATCCCTACGATGTTTTCTTTAATTTGCAGTCAGCTGTCTTTCTCCACATTGAATTAGGCTAGCTGGTTTGTCAACAAAGAGAATTGTTTACTTTTTTTAGCAAAACTTTTTCATGTAGAATAGTACCACAATGGTCGGATTCACGTTACATCCACCGCAATCCACCGCAACCGGGATGCGGTGGATTTTTTGCGGTAAGCACGTGAACGTCAACAATCAAAATCCCGGTGGGTTCATAAGACGGCAGCAAAATGATGTCATCAGGATCCACCGGGATTTATCAGGTGGCCATTGGGATTTGTCACGTGACTATCTAAATCCCGGTTGCGGTGGATGCGGTGAATGAACGTGAACCCGACCATTGATAGTACAATCTAAGTTTGTTTTTATTCCTTAGTTAACCAAATGACCGGTAGGTTTCGTATGTAAATTTCCCCTTGCCCCCCAACCCCCTCAGTGGCCAACAAGTCATCTCCCGACAATAGAGTTGTGGCGAGTGAGCGTAGCGAACGAGCTCACCTGAAAAGCAAAATAATCCTGAAGTTGGTATTGCGAAGCATGCAGGGTAAGCTAGTTTCTTTTTACATTTGTCGCCACTTGGCCTATATTTTTTGACGAATTAAACATTTTCTTAATACGGTACTGTACACTGAATTAGTACTGTAATCCTTTCAGGGGTTCGGATAATTGACTAATAAGATAATTGGTGTTCGAATAATCGACTTGTAATTTTTAACTGTATGATGAATATGTTGTTTATCTTTATCCAATGAAAGTTAAAAGTCCACCGTACTATTTGAAAAACCAAAACAAAAAGAAAAGGGTTCCATGTTCAAGGAGCCAAAACTGAAGACACTCCATCAATCAGGAGGATTAATGACGCGCCATTTCCATTTCTGGGTTGCTTATTGACGGAGTTCTGAAGCACTCGAATATACTAAATTAATTTCCTTCTTAGTTTGAGTATCCATAGAATAATGTCTCAAGTTTAAAACAACAAAGATTATATTTAAATACAAAATTATAAGTTGGACCATTTTCCTAACTATACTAATGAAGTTTTTTATGTATGAATGGGAAACAAGACACATGTCGTTCTGCAGTCATCAATAGAAAAATACGTCCGAAAATTTAGTATTTACCTGTATAACGACCAAGATAATTATGTTTTAGCCATCATAGAACCAGAGAAGAAGTATAAATTGAAAAAAGTTTAACATACCGTTAGGTAAGGAGGTAATGCATTTGTAGCGTACACTATAGAAATATAGCCTCTGTCATTGCATTTGAAGTCATTAAGGGAAAAGAATCCTCAAATTTGAGACTCTCGAATAGCCTACTCGAGTCTAAACTGAGGCTACACTTTATTAAGGTAAATTAAATTCAAGAATATGAAACGAGCATTTTACTAAATAAATATTGCGTACTTAAGTTCAATTTTACTGGTATAGAAATGGTGTAAGCATATCAGCGCGAGTCTTCATTGCATTGTTGCCAGAAACTTTCATTTTTTTAAAAGAAGGTTACTAAAATAACAAGAAATGACTTGCTGCGTAAAAACCTGCGTGATTCTTTTCAGGGGACATAAGGATTTCCATTGTAGTGAAGGAGTTGTTAAGGCAGGGGTGACTGGAGCACTCTCGTGCGTGCCCCAGAAATGAAAAGAGTTCGTTGTTGTGTCGTCAGTTTTTAAAAACGGAAGGCAAAGGACAAAAGCATAGGTAAAACGTTTTTCTCCGTTAACTTCTAAAATAATTTTTTCATAAATTGTCTTTTAGTCATAATGTGATTATACAATCGGTTTGAGATAACTCGAGCATCGATGTACATTAGCTGAAAATAGTTGGTAATTCGAATTATATGAAATCCCCCTGCAAAAACTGCCTAGATCGAATAGAAATCATACATAACTCTAACTAATAATTTAAGGTTAAATGTTACTTCTAGTCGAAGGGATACTAAAATTGAATATAGAACTGGAATTGTTTAACTCAGTTTAAATTTTACGTCAACAAGTAGAAATTTACCAAAATCTCGAAGTTTTATCTATGGACCAATGAAATTCCAATATCGACTGTACCAAGCACAGCTTCCAACGATCATCGATGGCATCGAGTGGGTGTCAAATAAGGTCTAACGTCTCTGCTGTTTAATTATAATGTAGGCCTACTGTGCGTTACCGTAAGTCGAATTTGGTAAAAAACCTCCGTTACTCGATCTATATCTAAGTGCAACTATTCGTAACACGAAGAAAATTTTTTTCATTGAATTTAGAGTTAGTAAACTTTATATGTACTGAATGTACCTCAAATGGCATTTAAATACGGTACACTTTGATTAGGCAAACAATCCCCATCAAATCCTCCGGGAATCAATCGTTTGATTTGAACACACGTCAAACCACCGATAAATTACTATATCACATTAATAATTAGTTGCATTATGCTATAACCAAACGCTTTGAGAACTAACATCACTCGCACAGTAATATCACAAAGTAAAGAAGCTTAAAGGTTCCTTACTCTGTGGTAATATTCACCCCTCGGTGGGCCATGTTTATTATTTCAACCCTAAAGAAGGGGGAGGAGAAGAATGTTTAATTAGTGATATTGTCACCCCTTGACCACCGCGAGTGTATGTTTCATTTGTTTGGTTATCACTTTAGCCTTTAAACAATTTGCATATAACCATTGACTTTGTGTACATAGTCAATGATATAACTTAGAAAACGATGGAAATGAACATGCTCTTTTATTTATTCCGCAAAGCACCCAGTCATGGATTTCAAGCCAATATACTTTCTAGTTACTGTATGCTATAATTTCTAGATTTTTTGAGTGGCCAAAAATATATCTTTCTGCTAAATTTCAACTCTGTTTATTAAACGAAATGAAAATAAGGTCATTGTCAATAAGGTTGTCTAGTGGAGGTTTTATTGCTTCTTGACAAGGATTTTATGAGACACTAAAAAGTGCAGCTGCAACTGGTTGCATATGGCAGGACGGCTGAGATTCCATTAACATCTTGAAAATGTTTTTTTTTTTTTACATTTGAAAGACAATTTGAAGTCTACACGGACATGACTGATTTTCCATGCTAGTATACATTTCAAAAACTGAAAATTATTATTATTACTTAAATTAGTAATATCAAGTGATTTATTAAGTTGAAAGAGTAGTATTTGCGTTTGTAGATTGAATGTTTTTCACAATTTAATAAGTTTTATACCAATATTGTATCATTAAGATATGAAATGTTGCAAAAGAAAAAACATTGAAGCTCTTAAAAGCATGTGCTCCTGTTTCTTTATTTAGCCATAATCTTCCCTATATAATGATAACGTCAATCTATAAAGCAGCTTCAAATCTACACCATTCAACTCTTTATCTGATGGAAAGTTTCGAAAATGAAAAAGAAACTGGTGGCTCCATAGTCCAAAATTCCGTATGCTGAAGCGGTGGCTGCAGAAACTGTTGTCAATGATAGAATTTCAAAACATAAGGAATAATAATATGCAATGATAAAAACTTTAACATTGTAATTTACAAATTTACAATTTTTTTTAAACACATACAATTTGAAGGGACAAAAGTTTGATGCGGCTTATCACGATGGATGACGTGTCAGTTATTTGTCACGTTGCTCACATTTGTCATTGTTTATGAGCGGAAACTGGCTCTGACGAAGATTTATTGCAAACTGAGTAAAGTAAGGTGATGCTCGACTTCGCGATGTGTACAGGAATCGGTGAAACGTTCGATTTCAATAAGATGAAACCTTGAAACACGCTCATCGTGCGATGAATATTGGCAAACCAGCGGTTTCACGGAGTAACCATCAATAAGTTTAACTTTTGGTTTCTGTTTGAATGTATTGGCAACACCACTGATTTCTCCATGTCATATATGGCGGGCTCGTCATTTACTACTTATTTAATTGCCATGTTGTAATTGTTTATGTATATTTTGGTGCTATTAAGTCACGATATAAAACATTAAATAACATTTAAAAAGAAAATGTATCATCATTTTAGGTTCAAGTAAATAAGAGTGGGTACAACATTGGAAAACCGTTATCTGTTTTAATTTGGGAACTTAAATTGTTTGAAGGTTTTCGTTAATGCTACTCTAAAATGTTAAACAATGAGTTTACAAAATAATAAAGATCAATAACATTAAGGAATGTCTATTGAAAATAATTATTCAACTATAAAGTAAAAAATTCCAAATGAGCCCAGACAATTATATAGTCGTTGTATCAACAAATTAAGGTAAGCTTTTCTTAACGATATGTACTTAAATACAATCATGCAATCATATTGTCGCCGGTATTTGAATTAAGCCCATCGTCATTTTTGAACGTTTAAGTTTATTCAACGTTTTTCATTAGCCTACATACATTTTTTAAATTACATGCCAGTTTTTAAAGTGTCAAGAGATAAGATAGCATTAAAAACCTTGCTGGACCTTTTCTGGGAACACAAAAGGATCCCATTGTCGTGGAGGAGTTGTCAAAAAGAGGGGTGACTGGAGCACACTCCTGTGCGTGCTCCTGATATGTAAAGCTTTCGTCGTCGTTGTCAGTGTAGGGGTTGCCGTTGTCTCCTCGTGTTATGCGAAAAACAAAAGAAAGAGAAAATTGATCGTGAATTTTTCCCGCTTATGATCATTTTCTGGCTGTTGAATAGTCATTTGCGCCATTATGATTTTTTTGCAATAAACAAAGATGATTTACATCAACAAATAATAAAATGTCACAAAATTAGGGGAATTAATCTGTTAATGGCATAAACTAGTGGGTTAATGGGTATATCAATTTTCATCACACGTGCTCGAAAAATTAGCCTTATAATGTTAAATTAGGGGGTGTTCGTTATTTTATCGATCAAATGAAGAAAAAAAACAATAAAATAAACACACACTAATGGGGAATGAGTATGTATACTGTAATACCATTTTTTGCTCTAAGACTATGGTTGTAGTTTGTAAAATTCAATAGAGAATAATCAGTTATAACAATAATAATGTAGGCTATTTAATAGTTTAGGCTACTTGTTTATGAAACTGGAATTTAAGTGACAATAGTTGTTCTTATAATTTTACAAAATAAACTCGAGGTCTTAGTCTTAAAAGTTTTGATCTTATTTCAACCAACTTCAAATTTCTATAGAACTTATATGTCGCAATATTTACGCCATATCGGCTAACGGATGTTTATTGGGAGCCTTGTTAGGAACTTTACGAGATCATAAAATATGCAGCTGCCGCTTGCGGGGGTACAATGACTCTACGTCTTTGCAAATGGTGTTCAGAGTATGGACACAGAGTACAAAACTCTGTGGTATGGATTTAACCGTACTACAGGAGTACCACAGAATGTTTGTCCTACACATTACAATGTTGTATGGGGTTTTTAGCCTATATTTCTCTACGTATTTATCTTAAGAAGTTTATATCTAAGGCTTGAATTGCAATAAAATAACTTCTCGTTTCTGTTGTTTTATTTGGCCTATACTAAATTTAAAAAATCATCGTTATTGTCAATCACGAAAATCTAATCATCAGCTTTCTAACAATTACGTCCATTAAATTTATTTACTTACCTCAAACTCTGGATTTTGATGACTGATTAAAATATAATCTTATCTAACTTTGAAAACTTGAAACCAAACATGAACCAAGGAAAGTCCTAATTAGGCTGCTTTGCGAAAAACATTTAGATTTAAAATATTGGGATTGATGATTTTTATGGCAACCATCAGTGAGTGGATGTTAGACGAGAGTTGAGTAGATGTTGAGGTTCGTCTGTAGAAGACCGGATAGATTGGTTATCATCCCCTGACCAGACAGCCAAAGTGGGGCATAGTTTGAGTGATGAGTTGTCAAGCTATCATCTGTCATATCCTGTTTTTACTGCGTAAAACTTTTCTTCGGTGAGTTAAAGTGCAGCTTTTCTTAAAATAATCAAGTTTAATTCTTTAAACGCTGAAAGGTTCTCCTTCCATTACTGTCGTATGATTGCTTCATATGTTTAGTTTGTTGATTACTTTGTACGCTTTGTTCAGAAATTAATGGTTCATTCTACCACTCAGCTTCCGTCTAGACTCCGACTCTTTTCTACGGAAATAGAACTCCCTAATGATTTTCACTCTAGAACTTAACAGTGTCGAGGAACTGAGGAGCTCCATGGAGTGCAGTAAAACGTTTAGGCCTATGCCACACATCTGGAGAAAGCATTTACATTTTTAGAATTCCAGTGATCGTTTTACACTAAACGGAGAATATTGGAGATATTCGGCCTTCAAACACTTCAAGATAGAAAATAAGTGAAGTTATGAGTTTTTATTGGAAAAATAAACTTGGTGAATCGATCCTAAATCGTAACCAATAGGCCTATTCCAATCCTCTAGAGAAATATTTATATGAAAATATCCAATCATATCAGATGGGACGACTTCTCTCGAGCAATCTACCAATTTGTGGCCTTCTTGGTTTTTTCGTTGGTAGTGAGGGGGGGGGGGGGGTTAGGGCTGGGTACGATGAGAATTGTGATTCGGGACAACCACTAGGTACTAAAACAACTACTCCTGAAGGGTACCGTAAATGCTATGTTAGATGATGCGTCGTTGAACGAGAGAGAATATCCCACTTTAAAACTACTTAGGCCTATTACATTTCAAAAATACATCAAGTAGGTAATTTTGACGATTTTAAAATATTATGGCATTGAAAAGTCATACAATTTTGTTATGTTATGTAAGCCTACCCAGCGAGCACGGAACATTTCCGATACAGTGTAATTAAAAGAAGTTCATTAGGCCTAATTGAATGGTTATGCCATTGAAGATAACATTTAAATTATAAATATGTTTTAACTATCTTTTACAGGGTTACAGTTACATTTATGGGGAGCGAAATGTTTGTAAGATATAAAAACATTAATCCTTGAACACCATAAAAATTTTAACATACTCATAAAAAGTAAATAATTGATGAAAATATTGGTAAAATACATGCGTGCAGTCAAATCAAATAATCACCGTTAACGTTCCAAATACTACCCTGTATCACAAAACGTGAGTACTCGTCAAAGTTGCGTTGAATTTGGTGATTGTTTTTATCTAAACAACATATTAGAAAGTTTTTTGGCTTGCCGCCATGGGGATGTTGCAAAGTTTTGTTGAAACTTGGAACATAATTTACACTATTTCGAAGTGCACCAAATCTATCTTCTTTCTATAGCAAAAATTTAACCTTTGTACGTTTTTTGCAACATTGTACTTACGTAACCTTCGAGACTTCGAGGTACTTTCTCTTCAAACGAAATGAATATCTAACAATTTGACAAAAACTTTTTGTTTAATCGCTTAGCAACACCAAAGTTAATATATTCTTAATAATGATTTTTTACTCGGATCACATCTAGAGCTATTATTTGTTGTAAAAATGTAAATTTTCTCTCAGGTTGTGTTTACGTAGTGTTTCACTTCAGGAAAAGCAAATTTTTGAGCTGGTAGGCTGCCAACATTACCATCTCCATGCCATTTTTTTGCATTTTACCATTTTTTTATTTTTTTTTTATAAGTTTATTGGTATAAAAGTGACTAAATTTGTGGTGCATAAAAATACTTCATTTATCGATACTCATCCTATTTATTACTAAGTTAGTTTAAGAATTTAACATATACATATGAAAAGTATTTTTAACTTACTAATCTTATGTTTCTACTCCTGCTTGTGATTTTCTCTAAGAATTTTTACCTCCGGGCGTTTTTAGAGTTAACAGTATTTTATGTATATTTTGTGTATTATTATGAAGTTTTTGGGTGTAATTTTATATAGACTTCAAAACTAGAGGATACACAGCATTGACTATGAATACATAGTCAATGATACACAGGCTAGACGCCTTCATAGCATAATGCACAGTGCCGACCGCTGCATGTGGCTGGAAGCGGCGGTAATTGTGCAGGCGTTCTTGGAGCCGCTCGCAACTCAAAACCAAAAGTTACCTACAGTTTTCATTTTAAAAACTACTCTGTTATTTTCAAACAAAATATTAGACATGGATTATGGTGTTAAGTTACAAGCCATAGAGTTTCTGACCCATAACCGGATGTAAATTATCATTAACTAAATTGCAGCTTCTCCTTTACAAAATTAATGAAATTAATTTTTAAATTATGTAGAACGTTTTAAAAAAGTAAAAAATAGTCCATAAAACTGTTAAAATCTTAATGTGCATTATATTTTTACTTAATTAGTTTACATTCTCAGCTGTGTATTTATGTACTTGGCCATGGAAATTTAAGTAGAATTTTTTTTAAATTTCTAGTGTAACAATAGTCTCGTTGGCTAAGCTACCCCGCTCTCCTTCAGATTTGGATTGTTCGCTCCGCTTACTCGCATCTTATACAGTAAGACGAGGTATACAGTACTTGTTTGCGTTATGTCTAATAATTAAACCAGTTATTAATACTGCATTATGTTGTATTCATGTTAACTAAATTATATCTATTCAAATATAATTTAACATAACTTCTGTGTTTAGTAATCATCTATCTTATGACTGTAGTCCAAAAGAATAAGGTCGCTTTTCCAAACTATACCAATACGCCAAAACTACTGTATAGACCGAACGGAGTTCAACATATAATCACTTTAGTTTGAACTCGTGTTCATCAAACTGACTTGCTGTATAATCCTTAATGGAAGAACATGATAACTTTCAAAGCAATGGTGTCCTAATTAATTAAAAAAAGTAATATCCTATTATGATCTCAGACAGTTATACCGGGAGTGTAGTTTGACCTATTTAATAATAGGTAAAACTAATTAAAATTAACTAAAATTAGCCTAATTAGACCTATTATATTATTATGATTATATGATTTAAGATAACATAATGTAGTAAAGACGATTCCATTACCGTAACTTGGTAATGGGAGGATTTGGTTGGGGGATTAGTCGGGCGGTCCAAGATGTGTTTGTAATCACATTTGACTGTAGGCAGTCACCTACAGTCAGCTGTCTGCCGAATCTGCGGTGAGTCAATGTGATTGCTGGGATTTCCTCGAACCGGTGTGTTGTGTCTGGGTGGTAGTGATGAGGGGATGAGTCACCCAAGGGGGGGGGGGGTCGCGCCCACCACCCCCGAGACGGGGAGATATATCAGCTGCTGATATGTCTCCCCGATGTGCTGATAATCAGCACATCACACTCTGCCCTCTCGCGACGCTGTTGTCCAACCACGTTATCCTCGCCTAGCTTTCCCAAATACTGTACCCTCGTTATAGCAACAGACCCAATAAGTAGGGACATCCCATGTTGAAAATTTTTAGTTTTCCCCTCGAAAACCAGAGAAATAAAGCGCTGATGCTAGGATTACTTCTTACTGTCACATGAAAGCGTCCTTTCTACTTCTACCTTTTAAATGTCAAAATGAGCATTTGTTTGCAAAATCAAAACAATAACAAACTTCTGTAAATTATTATAGTCATCTGTTTCCTTTCAGCTCAGCCAATCAGAATAAATTCTTACCATCTTGGTGTTGCTATCTGTGTTTTGGGGGCGGCGCGGCGTTCTCACTTCCCATAAGGATGCCCCTACTCATTTGGTTCTGTATATATTGGTTATAGCAATGACTATGTACACTCATGTGAATAGACTTCTCATAGCATAGGCGTGTTTGCAACCAATATACGGCGGGGCTATCCTCAGCGGCGTACATTGAAGTACAAGCGTCATACGATAGAATCAGTAGTACTGCCACTCTTCTCAATCAAGGACGAAACATTTTATAACGGAGGTTTTCTATGTTTTCTATGTTGTAATGAAATGTTTTTGCAGCACTGTAAATCCAGCTGAATTATAACAACATCGTTTGCAGCAACTCTGGTTGGTGTGGCGTACACGAAACTTTCAAATGTTGATGTCAAACTAAATGCATTGGATGAGAAGCCTATTCACGTTAGTGTATATAGTCAATGTTTATAGCTTCGTTGTGTGAGTGAACTTCCAATGAAATTATATGATTGCTCCAGGTATATTTTTATTAAAACCAAAGACATAGTGTTGGCTATTTTTCTATTAGACTTCGAAGTAAATATTGGTAACTCCACTTTGAAGGACCAGGAACATACATCATTTTAAATTATTTTTGTAAATAAGAAAGATGCAACGTTGTGTTGATTTCGCATAAGATAGAAAACTTTTGGATTTTCTCCTTGATTTGAATATTGTGTTCTTTAAAATTCGTATTTTTATTTATTTGTGTGTTTTTTTTTGTTTTTTTAGCAATGAAATAAAACTATTATAAATTAAACAATATTTGTAACTTTTCGTTGTGCAGAACGGGCATCCAGCTATAAAATACTCTTAAATGTAGCAAAATTAGCAATACAATTATTTATATGATCACTTTTTTGGTTTTTTTTACTATTATAATATGTATGATGAATTAATAAAAACCCTCAAGTCAAATAATTGTTGGAAATGATGACGGATTTACATTTCCGTAAAATTTTGTTGAAAGGAAGGAACCGGTCGAATGTTGTATTGTTCCAGATCGCCTTCTTCTGCTACCGGGCGTAAGACGCACGCACATACGCACATACGCACATACGCACACACGCACACACACACACACATCACATGCACACACGCACACACGCACACACGCACACACTTGTCTGTAGGTCATCGCGGTCCCGATAGTTCATGTTGTGCACTGCAATGTTGGCAAGCCACCGAGCGTTCAGGGCCAACTGTATGTATTACAACTGCAGAGCAATGTTGTACATTTCAGCGTTCGCTTCCTGTTCGATTTTATAGCTTCTGTCTGGCCAGTTTCCGCTCCACAAATGAGCTTAAGGTCAAAGGATTCGTCCATAGTATTTAAGTAACGAATACAAGAATACAATGTGAAACATTTCGTTTGTTAATTACGTAGTTAGAATGATTTACGATTTACTGAAAAATAAAATACTTTCAACCTCTCTACAAGTTTATATTTAAAGTTTTCAATTGCCGGCTTAGTCAACAATGCGTGTTACTCTAAATAAAGTAGGCCTACTGTTACAGTTTATATCCTATAACATTATTTGACTAAAAAATGTTTGATTGGAAACATAAAAACAAATTTCAAATTTTTCTTAAGCAGTGCTGTTATCTCAGTTTTTATAAATAACAGCAGTTATCATTCTTTTGCATTTTGTCTTCATTTCCCTCTCTAAACACTCTTATAGGATGGGAATTTCAGTTTTACCATTTCCACCACAACAATTCTATTTTGGATGTCAATAAAGCAAACCATGTATAAATAGAGTATAAAAATGTATACATGGTTCGTATACATTTTTTACTCTGTTTAACCCCTGATTAAACATTTATGGGGAATTCACTATCAGATGATAGTAAAAAGGATGTTCAAAACAAAAAACAATTTAACACAAGTTTTCACAACAAATTTTTAAAACAAATTTTCACAGCGTTTTGTAACAATTGGCATCAGCCCATGGTAAAAAATATTATTGCCTTTAACTAGTATACTAAGATAATTTTCAGTAGGTAATCTTTTCATTGCACTTCTTTTTAATCACGAGATGAAAAGGTGATTGATGTTCGAAAACAGCGTATATGTAGCTATCGAGCTAAACATATAGCTATTTATCGAGGAGTTTGCGAAACTACTGCGTTCGCTTCAGCCAAAAGCAAAGGGTGACCGAGTAAATTCCGGACTGCCGGGTTATCCAGTGCCGAGTTTACGAAACTCATAGCTTGTTGTTGTCTAATGAAAGAAATAATTATTTATCCCCTCTGTTGCACACGATATCAGGATTTTTTAGTGTCTGATTTGGTAGATTTTTTATAGTGTTTGGCATGTAAAATGAGTTCGTTACGAATTTTACAGCTATCGGTTCCCAGTGATTACTTTTTTCATAACTTAATAACATTTGAGGAGTTACTCTTAGCGTCTACCCGGCACTTAACTCCAGGTAGATCTTTATCATGCGCTACACCATGTTAACTTCTATTTCTGTTTACAACGCACATCCTACAGCGTACAGCCTACAAGGTGCGTGCCCAATCCCCTCACCCATGGCACGGTGTGTGACTGTCCTATTGTCCGGAGGGTCCGGTTGAGCGGGAGTCCGGGTTACCGGGTGCGAACGTGATGGCCATACGTGATCACCCTTCACCGCCCACTAGACAGGTCGCGTCCGACGTGGCACGTGCCGACTATGGCTGTAGGATTAGTCGAGCGGTTCAAGATGTGTTTATAATTTAAATGAGCTAAAATTTGCTGAGCCGTGGGAGGTAACAGGTAACCCTAAAGTGTTTAAAGTTTAGAAGGATAAGTTAAGAAAGTGGGCAATTGATAATAGTAATCATAAGAGATATCTCGGAAGGTTATTCTAACAAAAATCTTCACTTTAGTTCTCTTTTATCGTCACTTTCAACGGATTTGCCAATTTAATTTGTCATTTAGTCAGGTTGTTATTCACTTTACAATAATTACTTGTCGAAAGCAGACGCTTATAATTAATTGCTTTATTGATTCAGAATAATATAGAGAGCATAAAGTTGATTCCGACTGTAAAAGATTTAGCAAGTCGATTATGGCACAATTAAAATAACGAATTGCCACACTTTCTTTGGATTGTATACAATCCAACTTTGAATTGATTGTGTTTGCCTATGTTATCCAACAAAGTTGGACAAATATTTATTATATAGATAGATATACTGTAAAGGTGATAAAAGTTTTTGTGGTTAGATTAATTTGGGGCTTTCATTCTGTGGCGCTTGGTTTCCACAAAAATGACAAATTTGGCTGGACTTAAATATAGAATCGTTCTGGTATCCTCTCAGGTTTTCTAGTTTTAGGTTGATCCATTTTCCTGATCGGCCATCCTTATCATAGCTTGTCAACAGCACAAACAAACTCTACCATTCGTGAAAACCGCAACAAGCCGATTTACCCCAATTTGTATTTACCATTATTGTAAACACGTCACCATGACAGCGTCTCCACGGCCATCGCCCGTTTCCAACAATGGTCCCGGTGGCACACATTTCCATGTGATCGCCATGCGCGGCGCTCACTTGTATGTGTCACGTGTATGTGTCCCGCATGTGATTGTTGCGGACGAAACCGAGCCGGACGTCCCAGAGCACGTGCTCCGTGGGCAGCTTTCTACCGCCGCCCCCGCCACCGCTACCATAGGCTCTGGGACGTCGTAAAGTACGCTGGGAGGATTATCATATTAGGATACTACCAACCATTCGAAAATTCCTTTCACAAGAATTTTGAAGCTAAAGACAAAATTAGTGTTTGTGATTTCAAAAAAACTATGAATAAAAAGCGCACTTTCTCTCTGATTTGTCAATGCATCGTGCTATAACATTTTTTAATTTTTTTATTTAGGATTGTGGTACGGGTTCTCATGTCGACCATTAACAAACAACGAAACAATACAATACTTCCAAGTTCAGGTAGTAAACTAAACCAACGACATCAACGGAAACTACAAATTTTCAGGTATCTCCGGAAGCAGCAGGAATTATGGACTACTGCAAAAAATTTAATTAATTAATTAATGCATACTTTTTCTTATTGTTATTTTTAAGAGTTTGATGATTATAATTTTTCTATTGCCTATTAAAGAAATGACAAATGTTTTCATTTGAAGATTGTGATCATAGATATTATATTTGACCCATTACACTAATTTATAAAAAATCTTTTATGACAGAAATTTGTTTTATAACTGTGATGGTGTAATACGGGCCTAAAGTAATATAACTGTGATGGTGTAATACGGGCCTAAAGTAATATTATTTTTATGTTTAAATTTTGTTATTTCATTATCAAAATGGCAACCAATAAGACCAAATGTTATAAAATTTCAATTTTAAAACAATTTTTGTGAGGCTAAAATCTTTCTTTGTGAAAGTGTTTCTACACTTATTCTGGGCCTTAATTAATCTTAAATCCAAAAATTTAAACAAAGTCTACAAGCTAGATTTTGAGATAAAATTTAAAAAGGCTACATCGCTACTATCACCCCTCGTACCGCAAGTGCAAGATTAAACTGCAATGACTGACCTAACCTAGATAACAAGGTAGCCGGTCTATCGACTCCCAACTCCCCAGTATACAAAAGATAACGAGTATCCTGACCTTTTTTTAAGCATCCGTACATCATTATCGCGTAGTTCCACCGGTCGCCGGCAGAGTGCAGGGCGCTCACGACCCGCAACAATGGACCCCTCTCTTCTACCGGCACCTCCCTCTTGTAACTTACAACCTTCCTTATGTAATCGGGAGGGACCGTTATGTGTAATCTACAACTTACTTTCACGTAGGCTATATCGTATATCGAACAATAACGTTTTGTAATAATTCGCATCAGACCCAACGAAATATATTATTGTCTTTTTAACTATAAAAAGATCATTTACAGTAGGTATACATTTAATCAATTTACAGTACCTACTTAGTCGATGTATACTGTATTAGGTGTACATTTTTTACATCTAAGGTCACTAATCACATAATAAAGGCTTCTTGTAAATTTTCTCTTTAAAAAGTTTTACAGCGGGGTTTTTATATGTCACATTAGTAACAACAAACAAAAAATTTTCCATGAAAGTTTTGAACTGATTTTGAGGAAACGATTAACTTATCTTTTTATGGGTGAATTTACGCAATTGCTGTATTTAGAAATTTTGACGGGGGAACGGTCCCAACCCAGTCTTTTACTATCGACCAGTTGTTAAAAGAATCATCATTTAATAGCCCAACGACAAATG
This sequence comes from Neoaliturus tenellus, assembly GCA_030545055.2. Taxonomy (NCBI): domain Eukaryota; kingdom Metazoa; phylum Arthropoda; class Insecta; order Hemiptera; family Cicadellidae; genus Neoaliturus; species Neoaliturus tenellus. Next base: position 75,188,988 of record CM061537.1, on the reverse strand, counting down.
GCAAATCTTTAATTAAAAACTGAAATTACATGATAAAACATAGCTATTAATCTCAATTAATATGTGTGGGATTAAATTGTGTAATTATTTCGTGGAATTATTGAATACTTTAACACCTCTAATTAGGTTGTTTTTTTAATACAGTATAGTGTATTTGTCCGAAGTCATTCGAGTACTTCTTTTTATTAAGCTATAATTTTGAGAAAACCACGTTAATTTTTTAAACCGGAAATCAGTCTACGTTAATAATAACAGGTTATTTCCAAAAATTTGAACGAAGGTGAACCGCATTTCGCCCCTAATGAGACTCCTCACTTCGAAACCGCCCATTATTGGAAATTCGGATCCCCCGAACACGCACTCTTACACCGAATCATAAAATTTGCTCACGGGTTCTGGAGCACCATAAATAGAATGCATTCAAGGTAGTCTCTCGGTTGTTATTTCCTCTTCATCAGGATTCGTCTGAGCGAGGTCCACGAGAGGAATGAGCACGAGCAATCAGCTGATGCGGTGAGAGGTTACCGGCTGGGATGCAGGGACAAGGGTGGAGATGGGATGTGTGCCGAGGCGAGCGGGACCGTTCACCTTATACGGAGTCCTAGGAGATCCACGGCGGCGGAGGTCGGGGTGGAGGCAGAGGAAAGGAAGCAGAGAGGGTCTTGTCTGGAGTGGAAGTAACAGACTGGAGGACCTGTTCGGAAATTATCATTACTGGTCTATAGAAATTACGATCTCTGATTGTGATTGTAATGGTATTTTCCAACACAGATGTAAACTTGTGCGATGATCTCATAGTCAACCACTTTCAACAACACATGCATTGGAGTAAAGACCACCCTGAGACTTTTGACTGAGAAAATTTGGTTCCAAATTTTCGAAAGTATATAGAAATGACATTTTATACACATATTGCACTTTGATCAATAATTAATTGTAGTTCGATAGTTTAATTTTAGTAAATTATTGACGACTTGGGCGCCTGACGGATATAGGGCCTAGTCACTCATTGCTCTACATACTAAAAATATCGCGCATATACAACACTGAACACAACTGAACACAAACATCGTGTTACTTGGCAACGGTGCATCGCTACCATCAATTAATAATTAAGTTATCTAGTATGGGCGTTCATTGTATAAAATCATGCTAACATTTGTCAATACCTCTTAAGCAGTAACTCTTTTCGCCTTAAGTATATCGAAATGGCTGTACTGTATTGTATTAGTAAATTTGAATATACTGCCGAAATAGTACCGAGGACAATTGTATAGGCCTACTCTATCATAATTAATTGTTCTCGTTCAAGAAAAAGGTGTGAATGTCTAACTAAACAACTGAAATTGTCTGAAATTGTTTGATACTTCCGGATGTTAAAAAATTTTGTTGAAAAATCAATGAATATTATTTGACCACTTAAAACAATTAAATAATACAGAAACAAATAAAATAACCTTCGGTTAATTATACAGTTATTATTCAATTCTATTAATAAATTTTCATTCTTATGGCTTACATTTCCTTGATATTATGGTAGGATTTTAAGTGAACTAACAAAGAGAAGTAAATTAATAAAGGTTAGTATGTTTTATCTAATTATGTTACAGCAATTCATTCAAATATTAGTGCTGTCCAGAAAAAAATCAACATATTATAGGCTACTTGTAGGAAGAATTGAAGTTTGAGCATAAACCTCATAGCTGCCATTTGCGTCTAAATATGTTTAATACGTTTCCAGTGGTGATCTTGTGTGTTTATCGGTGGCCTTGACTGGGGCTGATGATTTTCCTCAATGTCGCATCCTTGAGATCCTGTTGTGTCATTTATGTCTGCAGCCGGTAACGGGAAAAACATGACTGTCACGTTAGAAATGACTGATGTTACAAATATTAAAACTATTCCCACTTGATCTTTTACTTCCTACAAAACTAAGTGTGCTGACTGCTGTTGAATCTCAATAACCAAAGTACCCTACAGCAATAATAGTTGAAGAGGAAACACAGCTATACATATTTGAAGTTAAACCATAGTAGTTTGTCAACGATTTAGGAAGTATACCTTCACCGGATGGGGAAGGTAGGATCATCCAAATGCGCGTGCTGCTGGGGGTGTATAGGGGGTGTAATGATGTCCATCACTCCTTTGAGACCAGTGGTTTCGCCAAAGATACTACATCTCTACCGTGGGACCGTCATGCCCGAAACCTAGTGGAGGCGAGGCTGCAAAGCGAAGATTAAGGGCAGTTTCACCCATCAAAAGGTTTTTACCTGGACATAAAAGGTTCCGGTGCTTAAAGGGTTTAATGCGTGTAACTTGTTCATTGTTTATAAGTTGAGCCCTTCAATTTTGATTCGTGTGTGAATGCATCCCCCCTATGCATTTCCTATAGTTTTTCTACGATTCAAGAAAAATTCTAGAATATATATAAGATATAAAGTTAACTATCCAGAGGTTAGTATGAACGGCCATGGTAATCTACCGAGTCACGATCGTCGTTGTCACGAGTTGACATTTGAGAAGGCGTTGCGGCGCCGCGAACAACACGGGACCCAGCACGCTGCCTTGGGGTACACCTGCGGCTTGCTTGCACTACCGAGGGGCACTCAAGTGTTGATAGTGTTACATTATTTGCTTAAAGTAAATGTTTATTTGTCACATTTCCTAAGGGTATTTTAGTTCCTTAACAACCCCAAAATGTAAACACTAATATGTGTTTTAAAATTAACTACAAATATGGTATTAACACCTTGCGTTACCCTCCCCCTCATTCTTGTAAAAACATAAAGTAGCAAACCCTTCAAGCAATTTTGTAGTGATATTTTGTCTTATACTTGAAATAATGTGAGCCGGTCGCGTAATGGTTAACGCGCCGGACTTCGTATTACTGTGTACTATGGAGCGGTGTCGTGGGTTTAGAATCCTCGTTCTACCGGTAGTTTTTATAAATACCATTCATTTGCACTGTAACGGCCATCTTCCTACTTTGTCTAATACGATCCACGCATAGAACAACAGCCCATGTGGACGGGGCAAAGTAAGACAAAAAGAGGTTCGCCAACCTCTTAAAAAAATCCAGCGAACACGGAATGCCAACATTTTTATTATTTGGTCGCTAAAAGAATTTTAAGTGAGTATTGATGGTGTGTTTATTAGAAATGGATCAAACAATTAATTGTTTTAAGAACTTGGAAAAGTGTAATCGGTTGTGAGGGAAGTGTAGTTTAAACGGGTTTAACTATGAAAAATTATATTCAGTCTGAAAAAATATTTAATCCTATTTTTATGGCTGATGATGAAGGTATATCGGATAGGTTCAAACCTCAGTTTTTCTTCTTTTTTCATAGAGTGTAGGCCTATTGTTTTTGGGGGACACAAAGGATCAAATTTTACCAACCTTTTTTATGCAATTTTAAGAATATGACTTTCAAGTATTTCACGCCAGCTAGGTGTAGTTCGTACTTTAAGTAAGTACCCTCGCATCTCCTGAAGGTCGCCGCTATCGGGTGCCCATCTCGGCAGCTCCTCCCCGGCGCCGTGCGTGAGTGATGAACGTGGCGAACGAAAGCGAGGAAAGTCGCGTGGAAATGAGGGTTGAAGCTAATGACACCTCCTGCAGACACGAGCTCGGCTCGTGACCCGGCGCCGCGAAATTGGAAAAATTAAATTATTATTTTGACGAGTCTCGATCAGGAATTTTCCAGAGGGAGATTTTTAACAAGGTTGGTTGAGTGGACATAATAATTACTAGATGTATGTTCATGGTGCTTAGTTAAAATGTAGACAAATGTAAAATTGATATGCACCTCTCTAAAATACGGTATACTGTTAAACGAGTTAATTTAGACTCCTTATTGAAACTGTACTGATACCACTATACCTTACCAAAGACAGATTTTGATACATTTCTTCTCATTTAACTAGTGATTTTCTGTTAAGTTTTAACTACTTAACCTTAACTAACTACTTAACAGATGGCAATAATCCTTCAATAGACGGATATTGTAACACATACTGTATTCAAAACAATTTGCGTAATATAATCCTACCCAATAAACTGTAAAAACCACGACCCATCGGAAAATTACTTAATTACAAATAAATAAATAATTGCAGTATATATAACTCAATTATTCTGCCAATATATTAGAATAACTATATATGGTTTGGTTGTGGATTCAACTAGAACATAATATTTCCATTTTTGCCATGGATTTAAAATAAATTTATGTAACACCAATATTACTAGACTCCCCGATTAAGTTTTTAACCTTCACCTACTGCTGTGGTTGAAAGTTTCACAGCTTACGATAGTCCGTGCGTCAAAGTCTCGTAGTGCTTTTCACATCAGAACCAAGATTTCTACTTAAACTGTAATTGAAATTTTTACTGCCCTTTTATTTTAGGTTTTGTTTTTAAATTATTCCTCATTAGGAATATCTCTCATAAAACACCATTACTTATCCTTTATAAATTTAGATTCATTCTAATACATTTGCATTGTTACAGTATTGGGAACTAGTTTGACTATATAAATTGAAAAAGAATGTGCCCGAGAACTTGTACAATACAAATGTAGCAAATAAATGCAACATTAAATACTGTACTGTACATAAATCACTTTGTACAAAGGAGAGTGTGAGCATCAACGTCCAGTATTTTCCATAGTCTCGGGCGTGGCCTTGCAATATCAGATCAGGAGCGTCGTTTCAAGGCTTTAAACAATTTTCTTCACTGGAATTGCGTCTTCGTCATTCAATTATATCTTTTTACGTTCTCCGTTGTTCTTTGAATTCTACCTCTTAATTACAAGTTGTTACAGGTAATCGGTTTTAAGATCAACTGTTTTTTGCATTGCTAATTTTCATTTTAAATTGAATTCAGTGAAGAAAGAAGGCCATTGGTATTTGGTTTTATTTTAAACCCGTAGTAAATCAATCGTGCACTTTATGGCGTATGAAAAAGTAAAAAGGGTAATCTGTAATAAATATTTGTGAACTATTTTATTCACATTTATTAATGTTTAGTTGTCTTAATTGCATTGTTGTGTTGAATTCTTATTAGCCAAAGCTTAGTTATTTTTTTATCGAGTTAAAAGAAAATTGTGTAACATACGGTAATAGAACTTACGGTATACCCTGAAGCGCATGGTTGCGTTAGACTCAATTACCCACGTGTTTTTTCACACTTGCAAAACTTATGTATTCATAAAACTAAATATCCGTCAACGGCATCACTGCGATTATAACAAAATTAGCACAACCGTCCCATTTGCTAATTAAGAGTATATTAAGTTCATATCATGAAGCAGGGACTAAAACGGAGTCGTTCGCCCGATAATCCGAGCGTACGTGACCGTTCAGCAGTCAGTCTATCTAGGCCCAGACGGCGACACATGCACAGCCCTCGTTTAGTCGCTGATAGCCACGCTGAGCGCTGCACTGCTGCACTGCTGAGGCGATAGTGCTGCAGCCGCCCCGGGCGTGGCGCTCAGACCTTATCACTGCTGATATCTGGTGATAAGTCATCACCCGACGTGCCACCGCCTTTCACCCGTCTTGCTCATGTCCACCCGACTTTAACGGTCAAATGTCATAATGGACATATGGAAATCATTTAATTGCATAATTAAATGTTGCTTAATCGACTTGCTTAATTGGTAGTACCAGAGGCTCAGCATTGCCACGGCAAACATTCAAGACGAACTCATTAGATTCATTCACTCACTCCCACTATGAGCTAGTTCACTTCGCTCACTCGTTATGCCTGCGAGTTCTTTTCTCGGGTATAGATTTATTTCTAGAGGCACTTTAAAATGTCCAACTTTTATTAGAAGTTATTTAAATGTGAATTTAACTTAACAGGTGAATGAATACCTCAGATTAATTTTTAGTCAACAAAAATAGATCGTCTGTTCACTACACAATCAAAATACGCCTAAAAATTTTTAAATATTCACGTTAAAGTCATGCAATTCCTTTGAATTGAACTTAAGGTGAGTTTGTCACAAACAGAAAGAAATATATTACAAAATGCGCATTTTGCACACGGGTCTCCTAGTAACCTATAAATTTAAATGCCGCTGGCCAATATCTGAATAAATAATGGGCCTTTATAGTTTACAATCTTTTACCCGCGGCTTCGATCACATTGTAGCCAATAAAAATTAGCAGGGATCATTACAGTAGAAATGGATAAATAAGATAAACATATTTTATTGTTTGATTTGGATCATATTTTTTTATTACTCCATACTATTGAATTTTAATTGTTTTTTATAAAAAATCGGCTAATATTGGAAATTGTTATAGAATTTGTTTTTAGCAACAATAAAAAAGAGATAGGCCTAAATCGATTTTAAGATTTTTATACACAATTTTTTTAATATTTTGTAAAAAATAGTTCTTTTAAAATAAAAAGTATTCTTTGTTACTTCTGATACCTCCAAGAATATACCTATGTGTACAAAGTTTCATGATGATCTGTTGAGTAGTTTTCGCGTGCAAGTCGAACAAACAACAGGACATTCAAATTTGTAATATTAGTAGGATGTCGCGCATAAAAACTGCATAATTTTATGATAGTTTACAATTTCGGGGGTTCCCAGTACAAAAATTTTCGTATCTAATATTTTTCTGAGTGAATATGTAAATAAAATAATAACGAAATCTCTTTCATGTGGCCCAGGTGCAACGATATTTTCAATAAGAAGAACCCAACATGCAGTCACGTTTTGGAAAGTCATGTAGGAAAATGATGAAGGTGAAATCCACGCAAAAAGCGGCATTTTGCGGCAGACAGTTAGCCGCTAGCTAGCTGCACCTGAACGACCTTCGGATGACCTTGGGACCAGCTGATTGCGTCACGTGACGGCCGGCGCACGTGAACGCCGCCGTTTGCATAGAGTAATAAAAAGTAGAACTTGTCCAGCGCTGTTTACACTCTGGTTACATACTCCACCTCTCGCACCAGTTATCATTGGCATAAATCCTTGCCTTTTATTTATTTCTTGATAGTGCAATTGATTAGTTAGCAATGCCTTAGATAAGTCGAATGCCAGTAGCGGGTAGCTAGATTTCCTGGCGAAGATAAAAAATTAGATTACGCTTGAGAATTTCATATATCTGTATTATTAGTAGAGTGTAAAATGTTGAGTGAAAGGAAGTTGTTGGCGGATTTCGTTTTGTGGTTATTTTCGACTAGTACCTACTGCAGTTAATTGAATTTTTGATCAGTTATAAAATACCGCTACACTGGTTTCCTGTGGTTCCAGAAACACAGCAACTAGTCCAGGGCATGCAAGTTGTAATATTTGTTTTCTTTATGGTCCTGCATTAACAGAATTTGATAAGAGCGATAGACAATAATACTTTCAAAATACAAATTTACTTTTAAAAGTGTTACAGTCTAAAATATTGTTGATAAACACCACATACACAGTAAGAATGCTAATTAAATTATAGTATAATATTTATGTTCATTTATGTAACTTTGCTTATAAAAATTATATTATAATAATTAGTTCTAAACATTTTGCTATTTGCATAGGTAATTTGGGTATTGTGTAGACATTAATGACAAATGTTTTTCTCTTTGCAGGTATGCACAAGGAAGGCTGAAAACCTCTAGAGTCTTCATGGAATAATAGCGCGTTAAGTATAGTAATTTTTTAACTAGCTTAAGCATTTTACTATTTTTTTATGGGAGCGCTCGCCATTGAAGAATGTGATGTGATGCTAGACGTGAAGTCGTCATAAAAACACGGACAAACACACAGAGCGGACTCCACACACATACATACACGTTGATGTGAAGTCCGCTCTGTGTCTTTGTCCGTGGTTTTTTGACAACGACCTCACGACTAGTATCACATCACATTGTGTCGGTAACATGCTCCCTACAAATCTATTCTGTCGCAGTACTGCAGCACCCTAGTGTGGACGGGAGCTATTTAGTCCGTGTTTCGTGAAGGACAGTGGTTATCTTTTGGCGCAATCCGTTCGCAATTGTCGTTACTAGTTCTGTTACTGTGCCTGGTGGAATTTCACTTAAGTTTTGATTATATTTAATATATTTGTTCGTTGTAAAAGTGTGTTCTATTATGAATAATAGCGACTTTTCACAAACAAGTGGCAAGACGACTTCAACGTGACCCTTGGGACAGTTGATCAAATGCGGAGCAGCTTTCATTGAATGACAAGTTCATTGAAGGAGGTAAATGGGAAAACTGACAATGAGTCATTTTTGATCGGGTAGTGACTGAAAATACTATATTTTTATACAACACACTATTTTTTTATGTATAACAAGTAGTTATGACCACATATATTTATAGCCTTGAAAAAACTCCGAAAACCTTTTTTTACATCCTTGTCGCAGAGCCATAAAAATCTAAAATCCCACGCACATTCACAGGCGTATAAACTATGTAACACCGGCGGGAATGTACGATGCACCCGTGTCAGAGGTTATTCGGACGTGCTTCCTGTCCGCACACTTCCTCCGTTACCCAACACCCTCGTAACATTCCAGTTTTATTCCAGACATTCCAGTTTTATCGCCGAAGATGTCCCACTAGGCGCCGGTGGCCGAGTCGTCGACTGTTACTTTCACCAGTTAGCCAAGCAATCAGCATTCCTGTCCGGTCTTTATTGCCGCGGGTGCGGGTGGCTTGGAGTTTTAATTTTAGCTTCTGGATTAAGTTGGGTTTGTTGTTCGTGGATGAAATAGGTTGCATGCAGTAAGACTGGAATTAGGAGCAAGGTAGAGTGAAAAAGGTTTACATGTCAGCTAATCAAAACAGCAACTTTAATTAGGTCGTTCATCATTTGCGCACATTTTAATACTTTCTGTAAAATATTTCGAAGGGTCGCCTAATCCCCTTGCATCATTTGCGCACTCTCCCGTCCAGGTAGCCTCAGCCTGCCCGCAAACAGTCGTCTCCCATACGTACCACTGGACGGCAACACATGTGTATCGCACATTCATAAATAACTAGGGGGCCCGTGCAGCGCTATGCGCTGCATTTATTATAGTAAGATGCACGAAAATAGTCCGATGGAAATTTTAACAGCTGTGCCCCCCTCACCCTCTCGCCCTGCAATGTTGTCGTTTGTGGTTATGTTTACCATGTGTAACACAGTATAAAAATGTGTTTCATAATAAATTTGGCAACAATGTATCGACTCTCATTGAACTATTTTCGTGAATCCTACTATAGAATAGGTACTGGTTGATCAAACCTTGCTCCAGCATGGTAATAAACCGAGTTACTTGGAAATAAAAATTAAATATAGTGAAAATGAGATAACACCATATTGGTGTTTCATCAATCGATCTTCATCACTTAATTCTCCAACTTCCCATTGTGATAGTGTTAGATTACGTGGTTGTTCTTATGCCGGTATCTGTTTAGTCCTCTGTCTAAACACTCAATTTAGAATAAACTAACAGATTCTAGATCTAGATAGTTCAGCACACATAAAACATAAATGACAACAGAATAAAAATCAACATTTCATTTCAGCTCATCCCAGTTTAGTTATGCAGCACTCACTGCGGCTCTTTTTGTAGTACCGTTTGAGGTAGTCGTCGACATAGTGGAATGAGTCCACATCACTATTTATAAAGAACTAAATCCTCTTTAACTTTAATTTTCCATGGCATTAAAAATTTAAATAAATAAATCAAAAAATTAAGACAATCTCCATCTTTGTGGGTGTGATCCATTTTGTTTTTATGAGGCGATATTTATATTTTGGTTAAAAACTTTCTTTACACAAACCATTTTTGTAATAAGATTGTTATTTATAATGGAGGTAAAAATTTTTTTATTTTGTCTCTTTTTAAACTGGTGTTTAATATGTGTAGCATTCTGCATTAAAATTTTTTATAGTATCATAGTTAACAAACAGGTTATTACACTGATAACCTTTCGCTTTCCTATAGTTTAAAGTTTGAAATCCACGCACACAAATTTAGTGTTTTATTTTATATTTGTTGAGTTTCGTTATTGTTTCAATACCAGACGGATATCCTAAATAATACCCATGTCAAAAATCTCAATTTACAAACTTGCTTTCGTACAGAGAAACTCATTCGTCTAGGGTTAAGTTAATTAACTTATTTTTGTGCCCAAATACACGTAATAAAAAGTTTAACTAAAATCTACGCGCTACATTTTCAGAAAAAGTTCAAACATCACAAAAGACACTCCTCATATTAAAGTAGGAAATTTATTGTGTTGATATTACAGTACAATTTGTACACAATTTATACTGGTTCAATTTACTCTATTTAGCTATTAACATGTGTTTTCTGTTTTACTATCAACAGCTGTTTTATTTTCCAATTCAATATAAATTGTTTCCCATGTTAATCTTATGGACAAAAAATGAACTTTGAAGGCTTCCCGTGGGCTTCAGAATTAAAATATCAAAAATCTAAAACCTTATTGCAAAACTACGAACTGAGACCATTCTTTTGACACCTTAAACTTTAAAATTGGTCCAGAAATAAGGGAGGAGTAGTGTTAACAAAAAAAGGGCATCACGTATTATATATATAGATTTAAGTTTGTAATGTATAAACCTTTTTTGTAATACATCGAGTGTTTACTTATTTTACTTACAATGGTGGTGAGGGTTACTTTATTACTGTAATTGCTCAGGCTGAAATGTTTTGTACGAATTGTTTCTGTGGCAAGTTTGCCTCTATTCTAACTGTAGATAGCAGCAGCCTCTCATAGCCTAACTCCTCAGAATAAAACCACTCATAAAATTCACTGTTACAATAGAAACAAACTACAAATGGTAAACATGAAATCCAAGTGTTAATGTACGGGTCAAGGCCGTGATAATGTGTCCGATTATTTGCCATTATTTCTGTTCTGTTTGAATATTGTTTGCTAATTTTTAAACTTATATATGTCGTATGCAAACACGTTAATCATTCAAAAGACACTTTGAAACACGGCATGAGTTTCAATAACTTTGTAAATAAAAATAATGCCGCTTTCACCACCCTGCGATGCGCAAACGATGCATATAACTGAGAGCCCCCTGGAGCTCGATGCGCAAAACAAGCATCCCTTCTACCTGGCTCTCCGCATGATGCGCAAATGATGCACGCCCTTTAATTAGCTTTGGTTAAGGGAGAATGTTCATAAAAAACTAAACGTTTTCAGTATGGTATATAGTAGGCTAATAAATGTCGAGAAAGTACATAATGATAACTGCCAAGTGTAATTTCGTTTCGTTCATAAGCATGCGCCTTTCAGACTGTTTTATTGTAGGCCTACGGGTGCTGCACTATGGTTTAAATGTGTTGAACCCAAGGAGGAACCTCCTTCGTTGAACAATTTGTTGCATCTAACCATAGCTATAAACAGGAAAATCTTTATCGCAAACGCAATGGATACGTTGACGATCATCCACCGTAAAAAGGTTTGTTTATATTTTTGCCCACCACGTGACAAATCCCACAAATAACGTTTCTGGAACTTGTCACGTGATAAGCAAAAACATAAACAAACCAGTATATGATCGTGAACGAGCCCAATGCCTCAAAAACGAGCCGTTACCCCCGCCACTTGGATGTTTAATTCGGCAATTAAAAGAAAGTAAACAAACAAGAATGCAGTGGATCGACCCATAATAACGATTTCAGCTGAAATAAAATAATTTCAACTAACCAGACACACCAATATTAACATTAACGATGGTAGCTGACTTAAGGCGCGGCGTGGCGGCGGCGCGGCGGTGACCCCTACTATAGTGAAGCCATCTTGTTTTTAGCGCATTTTTAATGTATAATTCATGTATCCATCATACCGAATATATGATGACAACTCAGAAACTCTCAGAGATCATCAATTTGGAAACCCGACCCGGTGCAGAGTGTACAAGTATCAATATCATCACATTGCCCGCCCGAAGTGTAGGAGTCCCGGTCTGTCAGTAGAAAGCGCGCCCTGCATGACTGGCTGGTTACTAATCACAAGGGCGTCATCAATCATCAGTTGCACCGTCGCGGCGACAGCCTTGTTATGTTGCCCACAGTTCCTAACAGTAAATCAGGGTATCCGTGCACGGAGTGCATTCCACTAATTGGTGGGTAATTTATATCTCCATATGTATAAAAATTTATAGAAATTATTTATTGTTGATAAAGGTGTCATTAAAGTATAACCATTGATTATTTGTGAACAACCTACAACTAAAATACTTTATTGGCCATGAAAAAGTGTTTTTAATATATCTTATACTCAAAACAATCACTGTTTGTATACGTCCAAAGATTTTTTTATTTTTTTATATAAAGGTATTTTTAGTCAGGAAGAATCGCCATTGGAGCTGGTACCTCGACAGTTTAAGTCCGACATTTTGTTACATACGTGTTAATTTTTAACCAGCAGTTCATTATCAAAGTGCAACACTCTTTGGCCTGGATAATGAGCGAAGCGAACAAGCTCGTCGTGGGGGCAAGTGAGCGTGGTGAAGCTCGTCTTACAATTTTTAAAAGTTTACCAAGCAAATGCCCGATCCCCGGTACTTGAAGTAAAATTAAATATTGTGGATTCACAGTCTCCAGAGTGCCTCCTATCACAATGGGCTTGGACCACTTTCCTTAAAAGCTTTTGTAAAACTTTTAACAAAATGTCCTTGGCGTGGATTTGAAAATTAAATCTGGATAGAGGCTATGTCGTTTGGATTATTATTTTTTTCTTAAATTTTACAGATTAGGCCTACTTTTTTTAAAGAAATAATCCGAAGACATAATTAAGACACATTAGGCATCTTTTATGTATTTTTCCTTAAAAGCTTAGGATTTAGCTTCATATAGACCAAGAATGTGGAAGGTTAGCAAAGTGGACATATCATATTCTTCCGACATTCCTATATTGTGACGAAGAGTACCTAAACATATAATCATTAATAATCATATACTCATTACAATCTTCTTACCATAACCCCGAATCTCGACTGAAAACCTATACTATAAGCCCACAGGAACTTTATGCGATCTTCTAATAACTAATTAATTTTATCGGCTTTAAAAAATATATTGATCAGGTGAACCAAGTTTTATAGAACTTCGTGGCCTAAACAGCCTAAACTATTAGAATACCTTATCAAATGTTAAGTTGGATACGGGTTGAATTAATAGAGCCTACAGTTCTCAAAAGTGTTTGCCTGATGAGGTAAATTTCAAAGAGAAATTTAGAATGTCATTAAATAGCCTAAGTTGAAACAAAAAAAAAAAAAATTAAATGATTTTTTATGTATTCAAATTATAGAACACGTTAAATAAGGAACTGATATAGTCCCAAGCAATGAACATAATAAAACAAATCAGAGCAAAATGCCAGAAATACTGGTGGCAAATTCGACCTTCGGCATTTCATCCCTCTAGTGCTTATCGCATACCAACTCTCCAGCCACCCATGATCTCTATCAGCCTCGGTTCCGCTATATCCTTCACATGTACCGCCCGTCGCAGATAACGCCAGCGAAGTGCAGGGTCGACACGATCGGCGTCCGATCGGCCCGACATATCGGCCAGGGAAGCCGTTCACCGCCAACAATGCCGATCCGTTCACCGCCGCGCCGCCGCGCCGCCGTCTGATGGGCGAATTATATCGCCATTACGGTCGCTATTTTCCGAAAACGGGAAGGTCAAGGGATCGCTTCCTCATTCTGTATTTTTCACGGCTGCGGCCTTTACCAATACAAACCAATAACGGTACAACATTGTGAAGATTTACAAAACAAGGTTAAAGTCATAAACTATTGGATATATCCCAGACTATAAGATGTTATGCTTTTAAACTATTAGTCCTAAAATGTAGAGAAAATAGTATCGAAGTCCTCAGTTTTTTGTGTTTTGTACCTCGACAAAACTTAAATTATAAACTTTATCTTGAGTACATATAAAATACAGAGAAATTTAAATAAAGTTATGAGTAACCGAGTCTAATTTAAGAAAACCCATACGAACTTTAGACTTAGGCCATAGTAGGCTATAGATTGCTGGTAGAAATGGATACAGTAGGATACAAAATATCACTGAAAATAATTGCGGATTTCGCAGGTTATTTTCGATATAATTAGAGTTTTATAGTATGCCAAGTAACTTTATTTTAAAATTTATTTCTTAGTAAATATTTGGAGGTGTGTGCAATTTTAATCCGCACAATTTTAAAGGTTTTAACACATCAAATTCATTTACAAAGATGAAAGTGCAAAGAAGAAAGTTTTTCTTTCAGTTCATTTACTAAGTTTTTATGAGGCGAAGTTATTGAAATAGTTATTTAGTCCATAATCCAGTACAAAAACCATTGCATAAAAACTAGATAAATTAAAACGACGTAAGAAATGTATATTTTTGTACAAATATTAAGGCTCTATAAAAAAATTAATTCTATAAAGTATTACCAATGGTAGGCCTATACAGAACCCAATATTACCTACTGAATTAGAGTGATTATATGCCTACATACTTTAATATAATGCGTAAAATACATGTACTTTGTACTTAAACAGTAAGTTTGTTAACTGTATTGTTTGTAGTTAAAACAAAATTATTGAATTCTTTGTATAGAAGGTATTTTGCAAACAGAAAATGGTAAGTCACGAAACTTGATTGCTACAGTCGCCGTCTAAACTCATTTATATTTTACAGGAGAAATTGGAAACCTCTTCTAAGAACTACGGGCATTTTCACTGTAACGACTTTGAAAGTAAACACAATCTACTGAGGGTGAAAATAATGGGCAATAAAATTCAGTATGAAAATGAAATAGCAATTTGCTTGCTAGTGGCCTGTTTTTACACCAAGTTGTAAATCATGATCTCTAACCATTTGTTTATTTCTCATCTTAGATAAAACAGCGATTTCTCCCTAGATGGTTTAATAGATTTGTGGCTGAGTGTGAATTTTTTAGCCAGTGGCAAGGAATGGTATGGCGAGTTGCTGTGCATAACTTTGAACTTGTTAGGGACAGTTTGGCATACGGATGGGATGATAAAAAAAGTAATAATACAGAAGTATTATTAATGAAATGGTCATTTTTTTATTACATATAATAATACGATTACAATAGTATAGTCCAATTTAGATCCGAAATTGAGAAAAACAACTTTTAACCTCTATTGAAAAGTCCTTGATCCCAGTGTTAATTTCAACTACCGTATGTTGTTTTACTATTATTTTACCACATTTTGAAGTTTATTAAAATAATATTTTATAGTAAAAAAGGCCTCAATGTGACGCAAAGACAAAACATAATTTTAAAATATCAAGAATAGGGTACCAAGTAATGTAATTTATAACAGACAATAAAAAAGGGCTTCGAGGAGGATTCTACATACAAAATAACAAAAATTATTTTAGTTAAAGAAAAACTAAGAATATTTTAAATTAACAAATCAAAGTAACTTAAATCGTATAGACTTATATTTTTATTTCCTAACTTTTTTGCTTGGCTTGTATGTTAGTGATATATCAAAAAAATATTAATTTTTCACCATTGTTAAAAAAAAACTACTTCAATATTTTTACGGTAGAAATAGGCTACAAATTAAATATTATTCTATACGGTACAGGAATTTTGGATCCCCTAAATAAACGTTACTAACGGGATGGACAGTGTTAATGATAAAGTGATATTCAAGATACCTGTGGGAAAATGCGCTTTAATCCGAAAAATCGTGGGTTGACCGTAACTATTCGTGCGTTTTTTTTCGGCCGTGGGGTTAATGTTGCAGAAAACCCGTCTGGGGGCGGCAGCGTCGTGTCATTCAAAACAGCTTTGTTGGCGTTCCAGTAACGGACAGACACACGCATTTCGTGGTTCATCAATCGAGTCTTTCTTAAGTTGTGTTAATAAAAGAGTATGTTGGAGATTTATATATAAAATGTCAATCAGCAAATTAATACGACTCGATTATACTTTTGTTTTCCCTAAAAGAATTATTTGTAAATGTAAAAAGGAATTATAAGCATTGTCAAACAAAATTGTTTCTCTAACCTTCCTAGAGTAATACAAAAATGTTATTTCTCCAGCTTTTAATCTTCAACCCATCACTCAATAATTTGTCCACGTGTGTAAGCTATTCTACGTCATACGTCATGTTTTTTTAATGCCCGTTTGATTGGGACCAGTTTTCCTCATACTATATCTTTCGGCACGATACAAATTTCCAAGTCAAAATTAGGTTTTGTTGTTTTGGTCAAATTCAACGTGTTTCGATCTGTTGATTTCATTTCAGCTACGTAAAACTCAACGATTATATCATGTTAGGTTTAATTAATTGTTGATTCCACCTGATGGAAGTGTCATCTAAGCCACTCGTGACCTATTGTATTGCCATCATTGCCCAGGAGACACCACCGCGCGTTAGTTCCCCACCTGACCACCAGAGTTCTAGCCCGCGCTCCGGTCGCGCCTTCGCGGCAACGTCAGTTTTGCCGCCGTCGCCGCGCCGTCTGTAGTGTATTGTCGTGTACCGCGCCGTCCGTGCTGCGCCGCCGCCGCGCCGCGTAAATGTGACCGATGACTGACTGGAAAACCACCCTCATGGGAAAAATCAACTTTGTAAGTTTTCTCATATAAAACATTTAAAATGTAAATTTTTTAGTAATTTGACTTTGGTCAAGAGATTTTTTTATTTTATTTTTTAAACTATTTTTCCATATTAGACCTATAATTTCATAAAAATTTTTAACCCGTAAAACATACCGGTGAAAACATAATAAAATTGATTTAACTTAATATATACTTCTGCATTATAATTATATCTATTATTTTTAATTTAAACTACTTCCTTTCATAACCAAAATTAGAGATTAGGACGAGATTTAGGAGATTTTATTAGAAAAAACGGAAAATCAGGTAGCAGAGTTAAACTGGACGTTATAGGTCATCTAAGCAGTAAACAAACTATCCAAAAAATAAATAAATAATAAAAACCTCGTTTTTATATTATTACGTTCTCAGATTTTTCCATGTTTTTCCTTCATCCACTGGAGATTAGAAATATCTTTTATCACCAAAATGTTATACTGTATATGGTGTAGCTTTCCTTGTATAGAGATCTTTTTTGTATAGGGCCTAGTAATCTTTTATGTTGCTTCGTATCACCATTGAATCCAAGCCGGGCATTGGTAGCCTATTAGCCTACTGCACAAAAATATGCATTATCGAATAACATAATTAATGTTAAGATTTATAAGTTAAGAGTTAAAGTCAATGATAACACATTGGGTTTCAAAATGAATCGTTCAAAGTTGATACATGTAAGTGTTTTATATAAAATAAATACTGTAAAGGATAAATAAAATATTCAATTTCCATGTGTATAGCTTGGATGAAAAATGTTATTAGCCTACTGACGTTGGAAATATTTTCTACCTAAACAAAATTTATAGTTTTAACAAAAAAAGGCACAATTACTTTTAGAATGTTTATCAGTCTCCAATTTATTGGATTTTAAATGACCAACGAAAGCAGTACTTCCCTATAAGATTGAAAACCCCAAGTAACAATAAATAGCCCGCAATCATAGTTTTGGATTTGTACATATTTACCTAGGTGCAATTTATTTTGTCATAAAATAAACAAAAATGTAATACGCGTTGATGTAAAAAGTCACAAATTCACAAATTACAACTCATGAAAGAGCATGTAGCCTACTTGGCTACTTAAAATCAAACACTGTCCTAACAAACGGGTTTCTTGCAAGGATTTTTTAAATTTGTTGTTTGCATGGGTTTTTGTCCACGATGAAACGAT
The DNA here is from genome assembly GCA_030545055.2 of Neoaliturus tenellus. Lineage (NCBI taxonomy): Eukaryota > Metazoa > Arthropoda > Insecta > Hemiptera > Cicadellidae > Neoaliturus > Neoaliturus tenellus. The sequence continues at coordinate 75,171,194 of CM061537.1, read as the reverse complement.
TCGAAAAAAACCAAGTTGGATAAAAGAACCTTGGAAAAAGCCTAACCAGGATGAAAAAATGCTGGTTTCCGCCATACTATGTTTTCCTTATGCTCATTTTTTATATTTACTAAAATTAGCAAAAGTCATCTGATAGAGCAAAGGCACAAGAGTGTAGCACCTCCTGGCCTGGCGAGTAAGCGAAGCGAACGCGTTGTTAGGGCGAGTTAGCGGAGCCAATGATCTTGGCTTTAAATTTTTTGTAGAATACTGAGAAAATGCTCGGACTCCTAGGTACTTCGATTAAAAATAAAACACGTGTGATAACAAACATAACTACTTGTCTAGACACTCTTCACTCATTGTAGCAACAGTGCAGCCTGACCCAGTGATAGATTGCACGGCGCCGCCGGTGTGCAGTGTGCAGTACTGTACCATCATTGTTGTTGCACAGTGCACCAGCCAGTGTTATTGGTTACATTCCCTGCATCAGTACAGCGAATTGCCGTCGGCGGATGACCCCAGACTCAGTCGTGAGGAGAGGAACTGCCTCCCATAATGCAACGGTGAATAGGGCCGTCGTCTAGTCTGGCCTTGAATTATGGTTAGAAAATACAATCTCAACGGTGTTTACTTGTAAATTATGTTTAAAGTTTCTGTAGTTTGTTGCGGGACCGCAAAGAAAAAAAATTGATAGTTGTATATTAAAGCTCCTGGGTACTGGTATGTAGAGAATTTCAGCGAAGTAGTTATTTGAAATCATTTTTTTATTACATCGAAATGCAATGATCAAGTAAACTAATTAACTTTTACCAAATTAAAAATTAAAAAATGTGTTTTATTTTTATTGGTTACTAACAGATTTTGTGATTTTTTAAATAAGGCTTTTCTCAGGATCAAACCGGCAACCTTTGGATTCAAAGGCTAACACTACAACCATTCATCACTCATCAGCTACCCAGAAAACATGTTTACGGGTTTACTATAATAATAAACGGTTTACTACAATTTAAATTTTATTGAAATCGCATTTAAATGAGATAAAATATAAAAGACTACATTTTTTTAGTCTTTATTCACATAAAAATAGCAAATAAAAAATCTAACTTTCTATACGGTGATAATTAGTAGTATATTATGTTATTGCTTTTAAAATTTTACTATAGTTCCAACAATACGGTAATTTGATTTATTTTACCTTATATGTTAAAAGTAGTTGCAGTTTGTTAAGTTTAAGTACCTTATATTAATAGATATCAAGAGCCAAAATATCTTGGAGTTGTATTCATTATCATTAGATCAAGAAGCGTATAATCAATTCATTCTACGATCTCCCCGTTCTGGGATAGTTTGCATTCCAGCATTGCCTGAATGCCTGACAGTGTCTTCGCTTGTTAGGAGGTATTCTCGTTACATTTTCTCTTAGTACTTCTTTGTAATAATCATGTTCTTTATATTCCATTTAAAATTTAACTAAACATGTTTCTGCTAGGATAACTATAATCACTTAAAATATAGCAGTCGGTTGTAGAACCAACACTAGTTTAGTAACTCCTAAGAGTATTTTTTCGACTTTAACCTATCCATGAAAACCTCTTTGATGTCCCTAGATCTTAATCAGAGGGCAATCAGTGACGTCGAGCGACAGAAGTTCCTATACGCTTGTTAGGAATTAGGATCCCTCCCAATAAGGGGCTGCGCGGCGGCGCCCTCCTCCTTCATTTTGGACTCGACCTCGCTCCTTGTACTTTTTTACTGCTTTCTCTGACAAATTTGAAAGGTATCGAAAGTCTACGAAAGGGAGAGCAGTCACGAAGATGTTATTAACTGGTGTTCTACTGGTTATGGGCTCTGTTTGATTGTTCCACGAGAAATTTCGTGCTCCCAATTAATGCCCTTGTCCCTTGCCTCTTATGCCTTTAAGAACATTCTCTTTAGTGAAGTAAGATTTTTGTAAAAAAATTAAAATTAATGTAAAGTATTTTATTTTATACCTTTTTGAAAATGAAACTAAAGGTTTTTAACATGTAAAGTAGGTATACACATTTCTTTGTTAAACAATATAGCAAAACAGAAGTAATTTAATACCATTAATGATGGTTAGGTTTTATTGAAACATTAGGCAACAACTAGCGTCGATACGAAAATTATATGCAATTGATTCAAAATCTTTTATTTGGGGCCGTTATCAAATTGTGTTGGTGCATGATGTTTTAAAGTCAATTTTGTAATTTGAATAACTATGGAGAGCATCAATTGGGGATATATATATAACCCATGATGAAGAGATGGCCCATCTTATGACCTCCATCATCATTCATATTGCCTGATTTTCATTGACTGATTAAAACAAAAATAATTTATCCTACTAATGCAATTATCGCCCAAACCCCCCAAAACCGTTATCGCATCAATTGCATATAATTGTCTACTAACCCTGGTTGTTGCCTGATGTTTCAACAAACCCTATCGTCATTAATGGCATTAAATCACGTCTCTTTTGCTATTTTGTTTATGCATGTAACATGTAGAGTTTCCATGGAGTAACAAAAATAAAAGTATCAGCGACTTTTAAATCACATCTGAAGAATACCGTAGTAGGTAAACCAATATTTGACTGAGACATATTATGTGAACTGCACGAAAAATTAAGTCATTTAGATTACTTAATCTACACTATTTAAAAACTTGGCAATAATTTATTAACCTTTATTACAATATATAACACATGGACCGTATCTACTTGTAAAATGTTGTAACGTGTCATATGAAACATGCCAACGCAGTTTAAGTTCTTTTAAATAAGTAACATTTTATTTGATTTTAGAATTTTATCGTTAAAACACCTACTTCATTAGTATACACTATCCTTACAACCAACGAATCCAGTGCTCGCTGGCTACAACCCAAACCTACGGATTTAATACCGATCGCTTCCATGCGTTTTACCCATTCCTTCGTAATTGGTATAGAATTACTGGACTATTCAATCAGAACTCCCTGCGTTCCATCCCACGCAGTGCACGCACATGCCTCCTTGTTCCCACTCGTTCGCCACAGTCACAGTGGCCGCTGTGCCTCACATATCCAAGGTCACCCAAGCACGCGACGATTTCTCAGTTATTCCATTATCATTCAAGGCCAGATGATATCAATCCGTTATATATTGGACGACTTTATTGTCTTCCTTAGTTCCTGTTCTTATCGATGTAGTCTTCTATCATTTTATTTCGACATCAAAAGAAATGTAGTCTTAATTTGATTGTGTATGCGCATCAATTAATATTTCAAGGTAATTTAGCCCTGACGGATATCTAAATTTGATAACTTACGAGACTAATGTATTACATCATTTATAATTTTATTATACCTTTACAGATAGAGATGTGCAGTATTTTTATTAAATTTAAGTTTTGTGATAAATTTTTCATCACTCTGTATTCGAAAATACAGTAGCTATACTTTCCGTACAATTGAGGCCTTCGAAAGACTCCAAACAGATAAAACTAGTCACCGTCAGCTGTTTTTCCGTACCTATAAAATCTATACTTATTTAATACGCTAAGGGTTTTTTTGTCTTGAGAACTCCTCCTACAATTTTCAACCGATTTTAAAGTTTTTGGTGTCGTTGGATAGGTCTTAGTCTGTAGTTGTTTCCGCCAAAAATTGACGAGAATCGGACTGAAAATAAAGGCGTTATCCACCATTGAAATCTCAAAATTTCCCATTTAAATAACATTGGGACTGAATAAAGCATTTGAAACATCTGTTAATAATCAGATGTAAAGACGTGTAGTTATTGGCGATTGAAGATATTCACATTATTGGATTGGTCGGATTTAATTGATTTAGAGCTAAAGTAACATTTGTACTGTATTTAAATAAATTGCTCGATTTCGAGCAACACGTATACTAGTTTAATTTAATAGTATATTTCGTCACTAGTCCGGAAAGTGGTCGTTATCGGTGCAAGATCGAGTTTCAAGTACGAGGCGAAGCCGAGTACTTGAATTCGATCGAGCACCGATATACCACTTTCGGACGAGTTACGAACAGTACTTTTCATCATACCACCTTTAATAAATATACAGTTTGGATAAAAATTAATAAATTTTAACCTATATACCCCCTCTTACGTTGTTATTTGTTTATCTTGTATTTGAACTATTTACAACTAAACAATCAGCTGTTTGACATTTATATATTGGAGGCAACGAGGTTTAAGTTACTGTAAGCAGAATAGCAGCGCTAGTGGTGCCAAACATTGGAAGTTTTTTTCCGGCCTAGTCCCGAAAACCACTGTTTCGAGGACTAGTCCCGAAAACTTTGTTTACCTACACGTTTATCCAACCCACCGGGAATCAACTAGTTTCGATCACAGCTGACCGTTCCGAAAACAACGTTTATCGCAATGGTATGATGAAAAATTAAATTTTGAATTCTTGCTTTGTTTACTTTGTCTACTGACGAAAAAATTACTAATAATTCTCCTTTAAAACTTCAATTTTTTTATTAATTGCATCGTGATGAAAAGTATTGTTCACAACTCGTCCACAAAGCCCATTTCGGGACTTGTGAAATATACTATATTTACTTTAGTAAAGTTAGCATTTTCAATTAACCCTATTCAGTACATCTACATGAGTTGTACAACACTGTATTTCTTTGTTCTTATTACCGTAACAGCGCCACTCTAAGCCTTACATTTTCTGACGCTATTTAGCATATGTAAAAGTCTGATTTTCGGCCTATCAAATAACATGTGGCGTTCAACATTAACCTTATAGCAATTGAATTTATTTAAACCTTATAACTGCAAATAACATGTTTTTTTGTCTATCCGTGGCCCTCTACCACCCATCGATGTACCACCAACAAAGCTGTTTGACGCCCGTGGGTGTATAAAAAATGGAAGATCCGCCTATCTCCGGTTCGGCGCCGTGGGCCGAGTTTATTTTTCTCCACTCTCCTAACTAAGGAATAACGGGAAAGTCTGGACATCGTTTTGTTAGTGGCTATCCTGAACCTGTAGGAGGAAAGTTGCGTTCGTGAACTTTTTAAGAGTTTAATCTAAAATCAAACTCAATCTCTTGAGTCAAATTTGATTTCGACGAAAGAATATCTTTTGCCAAAAAGTGTATTTGGTTAAAAAAACATAAATTCAAGAATTTTCGTCACTTTTGAGCTTTATTTTCATTTTTAATTGCTAGGCCTATAAGTAGCAATTACATACCTAAATGCAAAGTAATAAATCCTTTTATTGAATAGAGTGTCTTTATAGATTTATGATAACTCACATGTTTTGCCAATACAAACTGTATATGATATAATGTAAAATGTAATTGAATTAATTTATGATCAATTTAGGTCTAATGCCTAAACAGTTAATTGATGTTGAGTAACCTTTCATGTTTCATGACTATCGTAGACAGCACCACCTGATGTAGTCGAGCGTGGGTCATGACGTGAGTGCCTGGTTCGCCTTGTTGCCTGAGTGATGCTGATGAGAAGCGTGAGCAGAGGTTCGTTGTCCTCTCAGTTGTCTGTGTTTACCTTATTCCAATTGGAACACTGATCACAACATATTATTTCTTTTTAATTTCACCTTTTCAGTTAGACAACGTCTAAACTACCGAGTATCTAACACTTCTATGGAAAATTTTCTTTTTCGATTTTTAACCTTTGTAAATATAAGGTCAAAGTAAAACAAATCATAGGTGCAACTCGTTTGTTCAGAAGATTCACTTCTGCTCCCCTCCGCGCCGTCCTCCGGTTGTTTTTTCCACGGAGCTTGCAGTTGCCCGTGTCTTGGGTCTATCCATGGTGCAAGACCTTATTTCTCAACCGGAACCCCAGCTGGGCACATCGAATCGATTGGCAGGGGACAGAAGTCCCGCAGTCGAAACAGAAACATGCAAACATTTAAAAACCTTATGTTCAACTTTATTGTATGCTGAAAGCTTGACAATGAAACGAATTCACCCCGAAAGAAATTTTACATAGGTACATTGTACATCTACCATAAATAAATTCGCTTACATTTAATCAATGGGTCTGTTGTTACTCAAAATATCAAGGCAATCAAGGCTGAATATTTTCACTTTCATGTTAAACTTACTCTTAACTCATGGGCTGAGAGTAAAACTTTTAAAACATGTCAGCGAGAAAAAAATTCATATATTTCCCATAAGGATATCATGGGATTTCTTCTCTTAACTAACTGTATAGTTCAAAATACTACAATATTTTTCCAGTTACTGCATTTGTATTGATTTTAATTTTTTATTTTTTATAGTAACTTTATTGAAAAAAATTAAGTACAGTTTTAAAAAGATCTTGCATAAGGGAAATGCTCCATTTTCCACTTGCGAACTAGAAAACGGAAGATCAACTATCATATTTCATGTGACCTTCCAAAGTAAACGTTAAATTTTATTTAACAATTAATAGTTTTAAAAATCTTAGTGATGACACCATTAATCATTTTTCGAGGCTGCCGAAAAACATATAAATACCACAAAGGATTTTACCTTTAAACATTTTTGTACAGTATCAGTGTGCGCTTTTCTTGACGATCTTAAGTAAGTACTGTATCTCGTTGGAATCTAACCTCCATAAGTTATCCTGAATCACATATTTTTGAATATTCTTACTTTTTTTATCACTCTAACATCCAAAAATATGTCCGAATCGAACATTGACTGTGGCGCCCTTGACCGCTGCACTTGCGCTGTGGCCCACATAGTCGGAGAAAGCTCGCTACACCCACTACACGGGCGCTAGCTGCACTCACTGGACACTGTATACTGGACGTACGCGACACCAATACCCCGTCCGAACGGGCAGTTTAAATTCGGCCACATTGTCCACTAGTTTCTCTTTCTGTCACTCACTTGACGTGTGTGCTAATCAATTAACGGTTCTACTAGTCGATGGTGGAATGTAAATAACGGAAATGTTTCGATGTCCGCATTTCAATATAATAATGTTTTACTGTCTTAACAGCAATTTTCTTAATTACTAAGATTTCCTTAAAAATAAATTTATTGTTAAAATTGAGCAATAAAGTTAATTGCACGAAACGGTTAAGTGATAACCACATAATTGACAATTTTTACTGAATTTGTACAAAATTTGGTTAAATTTTTCCTTATTGATGCGTGTTTTTTAATTATTTAAGATATTATTAGTTTCTATCATACAATATTTATATTGTCTTTTCGCACCAAGTGAATTAAATATTTATGTGGCAGATAGATAATTTATTTTTTAAAGTAAAAAAAACAAACAATTTAATTTAAAGATTAAGTAAATTTAAAAGCTATAGCTGAAAAACCCAGAGCTCATCACACTAATGAAATGACGAAATTACTTGCAATTTGAGGTGTAAAATGTCCAACCACTTTAAACTTAGTCAAGTCAGCTGTTAGAAGCAATTTCAACCCATCTTCTCGTCGCTTGGCTTACAAAACGGTAATGGAGGTTTAAGTAGACTGTTAGACAATTTCGCCGCCGCGTTTGTCCCAGAGAACGACGGATGTCTCCGGTAAATAATGATCAGATCGCAGTGGATAGTTGGGCGATTCTTGACATCGCTACGTTTCAGTGATGCTGGTCTATTCTACTGTGCGCTCCACTTTTCGATGACGAAAACATATCTTCTTTGTCATACTAACGATCTGTGGGAGTGGTCTATAAAAGCCCGCTTCATGTTTGACGGATATTTGGATATGTCTGTTTGAAAGGGCTGTAAATGAGCAGTTTTATGTTTCAGTTTATTTTAAAATGTGGGTTTTAATGGACCCACATATAATATGTCTCATATAATATGTCTAGTAAAAGGGGCATTAACTATAAAATATATTAAAACTAAATTGTGCCAGCAGATTATATATAGAGCCCATTTCTTCGCAAATTTAATTAATTTTACTATCACAATGCTGCTCATATATATTTGGGTGTCAGTCTGGTCAGGATCAGTCTTTTTAATTTTAGACTTTTTACCCAGTTTCAATTTTTAATTACTATAAATATAATAGTTTTATCTTAACAAACTTTGGCATCAGTGACTTAATCCTCAATGAGTGATGTTTGTGGTGTTTTACTGGTAATAAGAACCATTATAGAATCAAAACAGAACAACTGCAACAATTTTTAAAAGTGAATAGTGCTTATATTATCATTATCATTCACAAACCATCGAGTGTCATTCAGTTTAGCAGATTCTACTTGTGTTTTAGGTATTTTACTCTTTGACCCCAGTCTCCCCAATCAAGTATCATTGCACCGCCGCCGTGCCGTACAGTACAGAAGAGAGAGTACGGTACTATAGTCTAGTCAGCCGAATCTGTCGGTCATGTCCCATTTCTACCGATGTTCTTGTCTTCTCCAGCCTCTTTTTAACGTCTTTCCTCGTTTCTTCCGTAGATCCGTTCCACTCTCTACGTAACTCTGAGGTTATTTACGTTTGACAGCTTACTCTGTTATGACTAGAAATCATAAGCTGGCCATTTTAGGCAGGGTTTTTTTCATTCAAAAAGTTAGCCTGGATCAAGAACGGGTCACAAACATTTAAAACGGAAAATGTTTATATTTTCATGAAGTATCACTTTTCTACACCGATTTTTGATCCCATTAAGGGAAACAAAGCACGGTTCATATGATTTGCCTGACATTAAAGTTTGTAAATAAAAAATAAAAAAAATATATAAGTAATACATATATTTTTATATAAAAATTATATATTTTTATATAAAATATAAATTATGTATTTTTATATAAAATATATAAAAATACATAAGTACAGTATGTACTTTATGTTTTCAATAATTACATTTGGCCTTCATTAACATACCCATTTCAGACAGCACCATTAAATAAACTACGCAAAAGCTTTCTAAACGACATAGATGTTATTATTAGATCGGCCGTTAAGGAAATATTAGAATTACCTGCTGACATACCAAATTCCATGCTCTATTCGTCAAAACTTAACAAAGGATTAGGTGTAGTAAGAGCAAAATGGGAGGCCCCCATTCAACACCTCAACATTTGTAGGGTTCTGGAACAAGTCAAAAATCCGTATATAGAAATAATTCGAGATTTCCAAAAAGAAAAAGAAGAATGTTTTAAAAGGCTCGATCTATACGACTTAATCCATGAAGAATTTAAATCTTATAAAGAGTTAAGAGGTGAGCTTCAAACACGAGAATTCTTCAACTGGTGTTCATTGCCTTTCAAAGGAAGAGGGGTTTGCCTCTTTAACGAATGTCCTGCAGTGAATGTTGAGCTTCATAAAATAAAAGACATAACAATTTCACAATATAAAGATGCTTTGAAGCTTATAGGGGATGTTGCTCCAACCAGGTTGAACCCGGGCAGATCTAGGGACGGCAACCAGTGCCGGCATTGTTCCAGCACTGAGAACTATGTATTAGAATCTCTGCCTCACGTCCTTGGATTCTGCCCATTTGGTGAGCTCCTCCGAAACAGCAGACATCACGCAGTGAGGAAGATAATTGCCAATGCCCTTAGAGAAAAGCAGTTAGAAGTATACGAAGAAGTAACGAGTATTTCGGAGAATGGCTCTAATCGTCGATGTGATATTTTAGTCATAGACCGAAGAAAAAAGGAAGCCTTCATTCTTGACCCAACAGTAAGGTTTGAAATTGATAAAAACCAACCAAAGGAAGTTGACAAAGAAAAAAGAAAAATATACGAACCCACAATTCCTTACTACAGAGAAAAATATAATATTGAAAATATTAAAGTTATTGGCCTACTATTAGGATCAAGAGGAACCATCCCTACCTTCTTTTATGAATTTTGGAAACATTTTGGCCTTAAAAATGAAATTTTAAACAACATTTCTCTAACAATTATAAAACATTCAGTGGGGATTTTGCGAAATCATATCTATACTTGAATTAAACTACATCTCAAGGACATTATTACAGTTTTGTAAAAAAAAAAATTAATTAGTAACAAATAGTTAAAAATTAGTTTTATGGTAACCTTTGTACAGCAGCTTTCGTTGTGAAAGAAGGCGAAGATTTATTTATTTATTAAATAAATTTTCTTTATATATCCACGCTGACACATTTTAATTATATCTACCACTTGGGTCTTCTAATCGCGAAACCAGTAGCCTTAGGCTTATAATGTGTTGTCAAGGAAAAAAATGTACTAAAAATGCAGTTGCAATGTTAGGTTATTTAAGGTTGATGCAAACAAGTTTTTTCTTAGCCATCCATGATATTTGAAATTCAAATATTTGTCGTTACACCCGTTCCGTCACAGTAGAATGTTGGTTATCACCATTAAACATTATTATCTACAGTCAGCCGCTTGTAGTCGTATTTGCCTCCCGGCTGCGCTTCCAACTTGATAACAATGTCATTTGGACTAGCACCAAGGTAAGACAAACTTTTAATTCTTTACAAGACTTAACATCCCTTACTTTAAATTACCGAACGAAATTTTACAAAGTAGGGTTTGTTAATTGAACCCAATTCGACGGATTAATCGTTTGAGTTCAGCATGCCCACATTCTTCCAAAGAATAATGATATATATTTTAGATGCTTATAGTTTTCATTTTGTAAAAAGTCCTTAATATAATAATTTTATTTCTTGTGCGTTTTTAATCATTGCTATAATGAAATATTTAGTTTTAGCATAAGTTTATGCGCAATTATTCTTCTAAAGTAATTAAAAACAATGCAAATTACGAGTGGTATCATTATTTTATATTTGTTACATCTATGTTGTACGATTGGAATCAGTACTAGAATAAGCTATCACGAAAAATTTTTTTAACGTCAATTGTCACGTGGGTTTAACACACGTCTCTATTACTACATCACGTAGTGATTTAATATTTACATCACGTAGTGATAATCATATTTAGTGCCTAATAACACAAACGTACAATGAGGGGTGAAGGCTTAACGCAGCTTTAAATAAGCAGTCTCCATTATTCGCGCGTCCGAAGAAGACCTCAATAAACACAACAATCTAATAATTTGGTTTCGCAACCGGCCATCTTGCGATTCGACTAACCACCCGTGAGGGGAGATGGAGATGGGTTTGCGATGGAAATGCCAGACTGTTTAGTCGACCACAGTCGTCCTTGGCTGCCGTGTGTTGAACGTGCCGGTCTCTCGCTGCAGGTCGCAGCTGATGTCATCCTACCACCATGGAATTCGGTTATGGTTTGGGTTTATCATGATGTGTATGACATCGCATGCTGGTTTGCTGTCCTTATATTACTCAAGTTGTGACTACGACGAACCTATTTCAACTTCGGATTGATGAACTTTTTAACTTTTGTAGATTTTGATTTAAATCTTCATGCATTGATTTTGTTGTGGGGTATTGTCTTGTGAGGTGTCGTCGTTTTGTGCACTATTCACTGTACAAGTTAAAAAAGCTGGATGCTATGATATGTAGATACCGTTTTCAATAATAAACAAATAATAAAAACAATAATAAACAAATAAACAAATTAACCCAATGGTTTCTTTCTCGAGGTTGATTTTTCCTGTTCGTCAATAACTATAAGGTTCGCACTTGGGTCTCCTCGCTTACGTCACACCAACTACCAACACCACCTCTGGAAGTGTCAGTGTCCGTAGTGACGTAACGTGACGTAACTTATGTCAGCTGATATAATAATTACCGACAGCCACGAGCCGTCTTCCTGTAGCCACCGCACGCCGCACTTCCGGTGTCGTCTCCAGCGCCGTGACGCCGCCGTCGCGTCGCGGTAACGCTAGCCACACCCCCACACGGTGATGAAACCGTCACCGCTGCGGTGATCTGGTCACGGCGGCGTTGTGAAAACTCTTTTCCAAAGAAATAAAAATAAACAAAGGGAGCCAATCTTGAAGGTTAACCATCTAGAGTGTGATGTTTCTTTGGGCGTTTAATAGAGTCTGATCATCAAGATTGATGTACTGTTGCTATATTCTAGACTAGTTATATGCTGTAGGTAGACGCTTGACCTAGTGGTGTGGGGTATTTCCGGGGATATTTTCTTGGATTTTTCTCTCAGAATTGGGTAATACTAACTCTCATCAACAAAAATTATACTCCCAACGTTCCCTGCACAATTCTCTTTGAGGGTAGGAGGTGGTTGAAAAGGGAAAATCTCAAATGTTTGTATTTAGAGATAAAAAATCCATGCTGTATTACACATGGTTAAGTTGAATAAAAGGACAACATTGCATGGTGAGAGGGGGTGAGGGTGAGGGGGATACAGCTGTTACCGTATACAATTTCAATCGGGCTATTTTTAATTGAAGCGAATTAATTGACCATATGTGACGAACAAACGGTTAGGGTACGGCAATGACTTAATTAGTCTGCAGATCATAGGTACTAAGTTAATATTTTTTTTGATTAATTCGATTAGTTGTCTACGCAATAAAAAATATCGACGTTTCATTTTGAAGACAGTTTCCTAGTCATCTCATGTCCGAATAATTTTCAATGGAGAAAATGGGTTTACGAATAATCATAGCTAAACAACCGAAGTTCTAAGCGTAGATCTATTTATACTCGATCGTTTCCGATCAGGAGACCTCCAATCATAAACAATTAACTCGAATCCAACAATTCGGTTTCCCAAACACTAATATTTCAATCCTCTGGCTAAAAAAGCACTTTGTTAATTTATTAGTAGTATATTATGGCGTTTAAACAATTAATTCTCATCCTACATAAAAATGTGTAGGCCTATATTTATTTTAGGTACCTATTTATGTCGTACAATACTTTGAGTAGGAGGTATTTTTAAGACGTAGAACTAATAACTATTCTTACAAAGAAATGCCAACAGGGAGGCCGATTACAGGTTTTACGACCGTATTTCAATTGTCAGTTTCTGCAACTGTTTTGCCCTGAACTCTGTCGTTCACCAGTTACGAGCCTAGCACCTGTTACTTTTACAACTGATTCGCTGACTGAACCTGTTATTTACCGTCGTTAACTGCTCAAAGGTCAAGCGACCGCTTGGCTTCGATGCTTCGATCAATGTAACTTGCTGCCCGCACTTTATGTGTTACACTGTTGAGGTATTGTTAAAAACCTTTTGATGGAAAACATGTCTATTACGTTCATGTCTGTTACCTGTTTCCCTTCTGGAAACCATATTTTCAATACAGAAGGGTTTGAGTAAAGGTAGCATTTAAATCAATTGGCGATTTTCTTGAGTATATGCCACCTGAAGAATCTCGTGTTTTAAAGAAGCAGCTGTACCATAGGGAGTCAAGTGAAGAATACATGTTTCAGAATAATTCACCAGTGCAAGCCCTACAGGTGCCTAGCTTAACCGCCATGGATGGGTTATCCGGTTATCCATATCACAAACATCCTGAAGTTATCGCTGACTCAAGCCTGCGGTGTAGTTTTCGATACCCCTTATCAGCTAACTAAACGGATATAATATGTTGGTTTAAGGAGCGTTATCGGCGTTTTCAATGTTCATTAATTTTGCAATTTATCTAGCATAAAACAGTGTGTAACCACATAGGCCCCTACATGTAATATTATATATCAAATTGGATTTAAAAATCAAATTTTGTTAATAATTTACACATAGGCCCAGGTAAAGTTTATTTTTCTTCATGGTATTCAAATTTGTTAATTTTAAGTTTGATATCAGTTGTTGGTCAAAATTTTAAAAATCTTTATTTCAGCTGAACAATATAAACAAACAAATCAAACTACTGTATCAAAAATTGTTTCCTTTACCAGAAAACTTACGTATTTTTTTGAAAACAATGTGTTACAACTCTTCATTGTTTATTTTTAATAATTGTTTACAAAATGTGGTTTATAATTTTATGTGGTGCTGTGCTTTCACAACTTGTGCATTATATGGTTTCTTCAGAGTAAACTAACGGGATAGTTTTTAGGGTTCCAAGGTAAGCCAACTAACTGTGCGCTACAGTATGTTTGCAAGATTATATCTATAACGACCATTTATAGAGTTGAAGTGATCTTTTCCGTTATTTCACGAAACTATCAAAAGTAATATTTGTTTATGTCACCTAACAAGCCAATCGCAAACAGAACATGAACGGAATGGAACAGAAGAAGGTCAAGTTTGCCGCGTTTGTTTACAACCTCAGAAGACGTCGCCGCGTGACCGCTACAGTAGCGCCGCCCATTGTTACACGCGGTCCATAACTGTTCCGTCAACACCCGATTACCGACGGCAATCGAACATCCTCAGACTTCCGGTAGCATTGTTTTGACTGTACAATGGACCCAAAACCAGTCAAGCGCCGCGGCTCAGGCCACTGATTACTCTTTGTCTCCGAGTCACGCGCCGCCGAATTATCGATTAGTGACTGCGATTCGGTCCTCGGATGCGATATGTACCGAAAAAACAAATGTCGTTATTGGACGACGCAGTGTGGAGGTGTTTTCTCGGCGTAATTCCCAGTAGGCCCATATAGCTGAACAATTTTGATGATTTGTTGTCTATTTGGCATACGAAAATTCTCAGTATTCTATGATTCATTTAAGCCAACATCAGTTGAACAGGTAACCTTCAGTAAGTATCGTCCACAATAGAAAAATAGGCCTACCCCAAAACATCTGAATCACAGTTCATTGAAGGGTGGTGTGGATCCATCGTTAAATTTAGCTATTGATTCACTTATCCATCACGCTGTTAGTAGGGAGGCTCGGTGGTCATCAGGCAAGAAGTTGCCGTCCAAACTCGATCAGTAATTACACGATTACACGTTGTTGACCAAGGCTGAGCCGACCTTGAAGTCGCCCGGAGCGGGTCGAATTCCCGAAGTCTCATTAGAAGTTTTTATCGTTTGGACGAATTATAAATAATTCATCTGCAGTAGTAGAAACCAGTAATGCATGATCTCCAAGTAATAAAAATGGAGGAACAAGTTGGTCAGAGGAATTTCCCGTTTCGTCATCCCCAATCAATTTTCTGATTTAATTAGATCCAAGACATGCCAACAGCAAAAATATGGTTTCTACTTTTTAATGTAGCACACCAAGTCTAGTCACACATGAGGGAGAGTGTAATATGTAACATGTGCTCTGAAATAGGCCTAAAGTTAAAAAGATTGTGTCCATCGACATCTTATTTAGTACCTATATCTCTTCTTTAGATCTTTCGAAATTTGCTTTTCCCTAAGCTCCAGCAAACTCAATGCAGTTTTTTCTTACTCTTACCTTCGTGTCTTAATATACATACAAACATGCCACAACACCACAAGAATACGAGCAACATTACTCAAAACTTTGAAAAGTGTAAGTAACTCATCTTTTCGTCTGGGTAAAACAAATCTAGTAATTCTCCATTTAAAGAGTTTTACTTAAACGTCCATTGAATGTCGTTTGATCGCGATTTCGGCGTCCAAAGTGGAAAGGCGGAGGGATATTTATTGCACGACTGCGCCTGTGGGAACTAGACCATGAACTTGTGTGATAGTTGCTTTCATCTGGCCAACTGGTTTACCGATTACATCAACTTGGGCCGTGCGTGCATATCGTAAACAGCACTCATATGGTGTGACTTGAATATAAAAAATGTATAGGCCTACATCCCCGAATAACAATGGAAATCTTGCATTTCGATTGTAAGAAAGTTTTTGCACATGATGGTGGATGTGTGGTTTATTTTTGGATTTCTGTGTCATACATAAAACACTTTACCAGGCGTACTTGGTAGGTGGTGAACGCATGTCCATCAAAACTTAGTCTCATAATCCTAATATCCTTTCGTCGAAAACATTGCAAAACTAGAGTGAGTATAAATCTGTATTTGTCATTCTTATGTATCAGTTTTTGTACCATTTAGTTCTCTTTATGGGTGAAAGAGCCAAAGAGCGTGTTTCAAAATTTACCTTTTGAACTTCTGACGGCTCAAACTTTAGTTAAGCAATAATTTAAAGAATCTGACAGTTGATATCTGACAACCGTGAGCTCGTAATTATGCTATCGCGGTCAGTCATCTTGCGCTCCAGATCTGATTTGACACATAAACAACTCCCCTGATCACGGTCACGCACATTGTTTAAAAACCTCTCTAATGTAAAACACATTATTGAAACCAAACTATTATTCAATTCTAAATGAATGCTAAATGCTAAACATTAATCAAACATGCAAATCTGCAATTTCTCCCATACCTCAACACGACATATCGCCCGGACCTGGGTGGAGAGTTGCAAATTCGCTCCGGTAGAAAGCACGCGCGTCGCGGGCCGCAACAGTATACATCAGCAGGCAACAGGTGGACCAGTCAGCTGATTGTGACTCATAACTGCTTTCTTTGTCTGAGATCACCAGCTGATCGGATCTGAGATTCTAGTCGGTAACTCGCCGGCGTGGCGATCAGCTATCCGCGAACACTTTCGCTCGCAAATTCCACGCTCGGACGCGAGACGCGAGGTTCTTCGTTGCAAGAGCAAGAGGCTGAGGTTGAGAGAAAGGCGTGCGGTTTTGCCTATGCAGTTCCGGCCAGCGCTTAATCGGTCTGGTTTACAGCTTTGCTTTCGAGAGGAAAACGGATTTTATCGCTTTCCATTTTCGTGGAGAATGGCTTAATCTGGCGCTAATAAAATAGGAGAAATGCCTAACGGTGTCGGGTTTGGTTGTTGGAGGGATATTAAAACGATATTCGACACTCACAGTTATGGCGGCAAACCAATTAATGCTGGTTGTAAAATGGTAACAAACCCAGTTTAGAAAACTTCGAAGCAATTAACACTAATCAATATTTATATTTATTCATTATTGAATTTGATACGCGGTGCTTTAAAAACTGATTTAAAAAGGAATTTCTTGGTAATACTTTATTTTATGAAAACACTAAGGCTTCAACCTCAATTTTCATGCAGTTCTCTTATTGTTTCATTCGTCACTCCAGCATACATTTAATAGACATTACCGTGT
This sequence comes from Neoaliturus tenellus, assembly GCA_030545055.2. NCBI lineage: Eukaryota > Metazoa > Arthropoda > Insecta > Hemiptera > Cicadellidae > Neoaliturus > Neoaliturus tenellus. Next base: position 75,154,281 of record CM061537.1, on the reverse strand, counting down.
TAAATACATTGGCATACATTTCTTGAAACACCGACGCGCTCTATGGTGTGTTTTTAAGGCTGAAGAATGGTGAGTTTGATGATTGTGATGTCGTAGGCCCCGGATGGATCAGGTGATATGCAGCTTTGTTAATGACAAATAGCAGGTGATTCATTTTTCAGGATTATTTATGACCAAATTCAGCTGGGTCCCAGTTAGAACCATAAAAAGCTTATAACTTTGCTTAGGATCGAACCGGAAACATTGAGATTTACAGGTGAAATTCCTTAATGCAGTAATGTTAGGACTATCGTGGGCAAATCTTTTTCTATATCAAAGTAAGACGTAAAACTTCGTAACCGTATTTTAATGCATTTTTCCTTTTTTGGCGCCCGGCGCAGTATGGTTATCGGTCGATAGTTGGCAATACCTGCTTTGACCCCGCGCGACAACAGCCTTGTCGGTCCCGCTGTGGCCAATCGACACCGTTGTGTTGTGGCCCGCATTGCCGCTATCACCGCAATGCTGGTGGTTTGTACTGTTTACCAGAGTGTTCGCCTGGTGTTTGTGTCGATGAGTTTTTGCTAACGTGTGTGATTTTCGCGGGTTACAGCCGAGTGGAAGAGTGTTGTTGGTTTAATTATATTATGAACAACTCTATAGTTGTTCATAACTAGTTCTAGGTAAGGAAACTTATGAGATTCCGAGTACTTACAGTTTATGGGGCTTTGAAGTTTTGTGTGTTTCAATGCACGTGTCATTTTAAAATTTTTTTGGGGGAACGGTCCAAACCCCGGCCTTTTTACCATCCAACGTCGACCTGTTGTTAGAGCTTCATTAATTAACAACCTAATGACAAATGGCAACTGGGTCCAGAATCGAACCCTGAAAAAGCTACCACCGTTTCTCAGGATCGAACCGGCAATTTTTGGACACAGGTTCAAATTTGCATCATGTTTAGTGTTGTATCACACCTATCAGTAAATATGATCGTTAGACCAGAGTTTCGTGGTATCCGCTGTAGTGTTTTTCGCTGTAATCTTTACTTTATCACTCGAATAAACAAAGAAAAACAAGGATCAGACGGTCAAACGTATTAAATGGACAATCAACAATTTAACAAAGGTCATTATACTGTATGGTGTCATATAGTGCAATTATTTTAATGTTGCCGTACACTAAAAGATAAACTCGAAATGAATTGGTAGAGGAGGACTGAGTTCACAACTGTTGCCAAGTTTTTGCTTGATCCTCTAAAACTAAATCAAGCGTTGGAAGTTGAACTCTCGAATCCGTGTTTTAACATTGTCCGACGCTACATTCCCCGCTTCTCCTCAATCGCTTTCACCCCCTCTCTAGAGTTATTAGGATAATCGTACACAAATGTGAACTCTTGGTACTTTTGAAACAGTTTAAAACCCACTATCACTGTCAGTGGCAGCTGCAAAGGAGACTGATGCATTGTCATGTAATTTTGATGCCCAAGATTTGTATTCATCACCTGTGTTGTTTCTGTTGCAGGCGCTGTCCCGGTGCCCCGGCGGCGTGTCCACGCTGACCGCCAGGCTGCCGACGATACCGTGGTCCTGGCCAGAGTGCCTCACCATGCCGGCCGCTCGGGGCCGCAAGGGCTGGTGTGGCTGCCTCCAGGTAACACCACCTACACCTAGATACAACTCCTCCTGGAGACATTTACAATAGTAGACTGACCCACTTGTCTTGAAAATGTGTCAGACGCAGGGCTTATCTATCAATCATCTTGTACGATTCAAGATTTGAAGACTTCAAGAAAATCAATTCGTGTTCCAGTATTAAAACAGTCCTTCCATGGAAAAGAATTCATACGTGGGAACTCTATAATACTTAGAAGAAATATTCAAACACTAGACTTGAAAATTCTGTGTGGGAAATGAGTGTGTCACTGGAATCTAAATCACCTATACCGGTACTATGTTGGGTGATCTTTAGGTGCCTTGAAAGAAAAAATTTATATTGGTTTAGATGGGGTATACCCTCTAAACCAGTATAAATATAAGAAGGAATACAGTATAAGGAAAACCTAAACTGATAACTTATTTCTCCATTAATTATCAAAAAACAAAGTTTTTAGGCCTATACTAATTTTATCCACATTTTTTCACGATGAGACGTTTCTATCATATCAAACTGAGTAGTGCAGAGAAGAGCATCGTGTATCCGACGTGGTTAGATCGAGGATAAAATATTTTGTTAACCTTTAAAAAATGTAGACTTAGAATATTTGTAGTTTTGCTACGATGAAGACCGAGATCGTATAAAACGTAATTGACTAGTAAGAACGACTGATACCTTGGTAGTTCACATAGTCAATGATAGTAGTTAAAAGATGCATAATATGGTTATCTAATGTGTGGTTAGTTTAAACAGAGCAGTACCATAGATTAAGCATACACCTTGGGGAGTATGCTTAATCTATGGCAGTACACAATGTTTACATGGTGATAATTTTTTGCATGCATTTGAACTTGTCAAAAGACCATAACGGTGTCAAGGTTTTTCTGATTAAGATATCATTACAGACTATCATTAAACACTATGTAAGGCTTTTTGCTCCTTATAAAGTTGAGAAAACCAATTTTCCATTGCCCCTCTCCTCCTTAGAAGTGGCATAATTCTAAAACTCTCGCTAATCCGAATCGTTCACCTTGGTGAGCGAGGTGGGAAACGTTGGGCCTAGCGGAGGAAGCGCTTATGAAGATGAGCTAGGCCGCCCACAGCCATACGCTCGCTCGTGCCGTATGGAGAAAGGAGCGGGCCAAGGCCCTCACGCGTCCAAAGGTCCCGCGGTGACCGGCCCGGCATGTGCGGTACCGCCACATCCAAGTGTTGAGGTGCGGGGGTCATCTCCATATCGCGGTGGGTCGTGCTTATTATGGGTCTCCCTATATGTGTGTGGCAGGGGTAGAGTATCGCGCACTTAAAATGTTGTGGTGGGATTTAACGTACAAGAAATACTAAAATAAATTAAAAGCATACCTCTCTTTGCTTACTAGCAAGGAGAGTGATATTACTTTCAGTTCGTCATTTTAGAATCAAAATCTTTATTACTTTCGAATTAAATTTTAAAATTGCTCATATAATTTTTTGTGTAATTTTTACGCAATTTTTGTAAGATTTTTACCCCGCAGTTTTTTTCTATTTTACGTGGAGATTTGCATTCCTTTTTGCCGGGATATACTAATAGAGTGCAAAATATATCGCCTTTAAGTAAAATGCTGTAACTGCGTAAAATAGTCCGTATAGTCTATTACGTGCAGATATGCGGTAGAGAATGGAATACCTTAAGAATAAGTGCGTTATGAACTTCAGTTTACCTCGCTTCATAGCCAGTTCGATCTAACACTGCGTTTCGACTCAGAACCCTTTCACATTTAAACAGCAAAGGATAAGTCTCTGCAGTTGGCCTAAAGCCGAATTCAGTAGATATTTCAACAGAATGATCAGTTTCTGAGTATTGAGTCAATGCACAATACGACAATACCGAATAATGTTCCGTAGCTTACAAGTTGCACAAAAGTTTAGACAAATTAAAAAATTGAAGCGAACAGCTCTCATTAGTGTAGGAGGTTGGACTTATTACACAACTTAACATTTCCCTTAGTCAGCGTTGTTAACAATTCATTAGCTTGTTACCTAACGAGCATAATAACGAGCTTTTATTCAGCTTACCTTCAATATTCAAAGTTTTATCGCTCGTTTCCTTCCAGGAAACTCAATAACGCAATTTCCCCCAGACTTGAGATACCCGTTAACCGATGAGGTTAGATTTTACTGTCCGTATGGTTTACTTGGCCAACACGTTGTTTTCCCTTTTACCAGAATATATTAGATGGACGGATTCATGGAGTGTTTCAATTGATAAAATGAGACAGTAATGAATTATATGTTTAATTTTCTATTTTAAAAAAATATATATTTCTTTTTGTTAAGTGCTGCCTAAAGATGCTTTCACTACAACATATATCACTGTATATCGTGAAAGGATATCACTGAAGAATACTAAGCTTACAGTTTTTAAATAACTCATAATGGACTTCTGGATTATTTCACTCAACATTTTGCTCTATAAAGTACACTTCCTCATTTCCCACCACTGCAATCCCTACTAATTCCAATGATCACTTGACGTGTCGGATCACCCGATCTCTCCGGGCAGTAAAAGTGATCGTATCGGTCGCAGCGCTGGTGTGGTGACCGGTTGCGACATATCGCGGAATGTGGTCGTGATCTGACGGAGATATATATGCGGCTCAACAGTCACCGCCGAGATATATATTCCTGTTGACATTGTACAAGTGCGATTTAATGGCGCTCATTGTGGACGGTTATTGTTTCCCACGGCATCAGCGCTGCTGGGGAGCTAGTGAATCCACTTCGTGGTGGGTTCATGGGTAATAAAACCAGTCCGGCGATCGTTGGAACTGATTGATTTTTCTGGGAAACAGTGGTTCACGGATTGATCAAGTCTGATTGATGGTGTTCATGTTTTTATTATCGAATGTGATTGAGGAAACTTCTACCTGTCTTGTTTAACAAGTTTTGTCCAACATTATAAAAGATTGTGAAGGTGCGGGTCCATCAAAAATTCATAAAAAATATATTCATTAGAATTATAGCAAACTCTTACTACGTAATGGTAAATAAAGATTTTCTTCAAGAGACAGTATAATGATTTGTGTAACATAAATAATTTACATGATGGTTGATTTTTAGAAGATCTCTTGTAAAAATTGTTACAATGTGCACCGAAGGTCGGGACTACCAGCAAGGATTAACAATAGTGCAGCTTATTTTAAAATTTTACATTAATTGTCTATTGGCCCATACTAAATTCATATTTCAAGAATTTAACCCACAGCTCGAAGAGAAGGGCCTCATCGATTCTAAACCATAATTGTGCCTTGGGGTTTCTGTTTATTACAATCGGCTGCCTGATGGGACCACATAAACGTTTTAGCCCTCCTACGCAGGTTGAATTGCTACCTACTCGAATCAGGAAGGTTCTGCCGGTTCTGGTTCTGTGTAAGTACAGTAACCAAACCAAATAGCTCCTTTTCGAGCATCTATAGGACACTAGATTAGTTTAATCTGTTAAAAATAAAACAATACGAATTAAGGAAGAATTTAAAAAGAACATCCATAGGCTACTCTTCCAACATCTAAAAAATCTTCAGTTGTGGTTCCCCGGCAGATATGTAGAGGTGGCGGCTGATATCAAATTTGGCGTTGCGGCGCGGCGGCGGCGGCCCCACAGGCGCAACCGGTCCGCGATGCCGTTGCTCTTTTTAGGTTAGGTCAGTGTCACAGGATACAGGGACACCGACACCGACACCGCCGCTTGTGTCCTGTGTCCTACGGGCTGGGCGAGGCGAGCATTCGAGAAATTTGAGAACACCGAGCATCGATATTTTTATTTGAAACTGGTCTATTCTTCAGTTTGCACCCGTAGTTTGACACTGGCAGTGCTAGATGATTTTTCTGAGGATTTTGTTGTTACTGAAGGTTGAAAAACGAGTTTATTTTGATAAAACGATTAGTTTACTATTTGATTATAAGGGGAATTGAAGTATTAATCGTCTCGATATTTCAGCAATGTGATAAAAATTCAGTAATATTAACCCAATAACTCGAAAGGCCTGAATTAAAATTTGACCAGAAGATTATTGATCTATTTAATCGGCTTTACATGGTTTATTGTTGTTAAAACATTGAATTAGTTGTTCAATAAATTTTGCTTAGGGCCTACATGTTTTATAATTACTTTTCAGGATGCGAGAGTATATTCAAGAAGAGGATGTAGCCTATCTAGATTTAGGATTGTTTTGAATGATAAAATCAGTGCCCGATCGTCTATACTATACTAACCAAATTAGGAGTATAAAATGAGAAAACGATGTAAATTGTTATTATTTCTGTATGATTACCGTAATAGATGTGTGGGTGGGGTGGTAGAGTAGTGGTTAGCGCAAGAGACTTCGGGACTAAGGCATAGCAGTGCCTTATGTTCTATTCCGCGTTGCAGCGAGTTGTGAGTTCGAATAGCGTTCAGCCAGGAAGGCAGGAAGTTTTTATCAGTAGAATTAACTCAACTGTACTGTAGCGGCTTACACCCTTTGTCTAAAACAATCCATGCACAGATCAGCAATAGTCAATAGTCTATACTTTGACAAGGCAAAGTAAGACAAAAGAGGACTATCAACCTATAAAAATATACACGTTGTTATAAATTGCCTCTTGAAGATTCCACTGGCTTGAAAGTTAAATTATTCATCCAATCACGATCCACCAGTGTCCCTTTAATTTAATGATCATCCATTAAATGATCATCCTTAGGCAACCAACGGCAATGCAATCCCTCGCCCACCTTGAGGGCTCGGCTGGGGTCCCTCACACGTGGAGGAGGTGATACAATGCACACGGTCCTCATCTTGATACCGGCAAGACCTTGAGGGGGAAATTTATTGTTGGAAACGTTCGTCGTCAGTTGGGCAAGATGCAGCTGAAAATAAATTAGCCGGAATCCAGCTGCATTTCCAAATCCTCTAATGTGCCGCGAGAAGGCACACCTACTGTATTTATGGCCGATCAAAACTTTTATACCAGTCAAATACTTTTTAAGATTGTGTAGACCCTATTAAAATGCATTCCTTCAATGGGTTTTCGAAAAACTACTAAAGAATCTCAACAGTTGATGTAGTAAAAAAGTGTTTTGTCTGTTTTTGTTGTCTAATATCTTAAAGGTTAGCCAAATACATTGCATTATTAGTAACGTTCCAGAAAACCTTTGGGACGGTGATTATTGTTGTGATTAGTGATGTCTTGCTTTGTTAGCAAACTGTCTAGGCCAAATAACCTAAGCTGTCAGTTATACAGTTAGTTTTAATCGTGAACTAGTTGCAGAAGTTGAAAACTATTAATTTATCTCATTATTTATTGATACTTTGCATTTCCTTCGGTTATAATATACAGTACCTCAAATTTAAATAAAATAGATCGTATGTTCGCTGTACCTCAATGGAAAGCAAATTATCTGATCTGCACACGAGTCCAGTGAACAGTGCGGTGGTGCCCCCGCGAAGCATGTGCTGATTTAGATCTTGATATCTGGGGGTGGGAGCATTTCATAATGTATTTGAGTTATAACTTCAAACATAAAATGTTCGTTTTAAGCATGAAGGAATTTCTTTGCTCGTATCTGACAACAACGCTTTCAAATTTTATGTCACAGCAGTATAATTCTAATTGTTACAGCTCTTTATTGTTGTTTAAAAAAATCATCACCCCTAAAATTTATGTGCATGCGGCGCACCCCCTGCAATGTAAATCGGCCGATGCTGCTAAGGGGCGAAGTCTCTTCATCGTTTGCCCCTCTGCCTTAAACCCCACGTGTGTAGTGTATGGTTAAGCTACTCATGCTTTCGGACAAGGAATGCGTGTGTTGGAATTCCAAAGCAAGACTTGTCATTCTAAAGTAAGGTATTAGTAAGGATTAGTAAGGTATTGTTAAGCGTTGCACGCCTCCGAACTACATTCACCCAAATACTAGAAAAAGCTTACTGGAAACTAACTGTGAGAGTACTTTTGTTACGTTGGGTTTGACTTTCATTGGCTATGTTTATCCGAAAAAGAAAAACTGCTTAAACTGTTTGACCAACTGTGGAAGACAGAGGCTATCTTAATAGGCCTATCCCCGTTGCAGCCGACGTACGTACGAAGCGAATTTCCAATTCGTCCAGGAAATTTCTTGATCGAAGCCAAAGTCAAAATCTCTTTATTGATACACAGATAAAATATCTGTGCAATTGTGTCTATGTTATTTAGTTCCTAAATAAACAACTTCTAAATTAATAAGAATCGTGGGTCTACATAAAATTCAAATTAAAACAACAAAGGCGAAGTCTGACAATTTATAAAGTCCTGACGCTATATTCGGTCCGCTCGGTCAGGAAAGATTTGAACGTTTTTCCAAACTGTAGGGTTTTGATTGATTAAGGAAGGGAATTAAAAAGTTGAATACTATCTTAGAGCAAATTATGTTTGCCGTGGTTTGAGGCAATTTTTAAGTAGGCCTATTATAGATTTAGTAGGCCTTACATAAAAAAAATGATAACATAAAAAGCGATATCAAGGTTTTTGTTGATTTTTGATTTGAAGGGAAACAATTTTTTGGATTTTCACTGTTACTAGTTGCGCTAAGTTAGAAATTTAAAATACCAAATTGTTTGTTTTTAGCTTGTTCCAATTGTAGGATTAAGTTCAAATTGGTATGTTTTTTTAAGCTCCATAAACCAGATCATGCTGGTTCGCAAACGAAAGAAAATACATCTGGTTTAACACGTTCTTATCAGTCATCAAGATCGGAGGTCCCTTTCAAAAGTTATCAGTCACATAAATATTTTTCTCGCCAACGTTTCCCTAACCTGAGCCGGTCCCTCAGATATGATATCAGCATGACGGTGACTCACCGCGGGTCGCAGGGTTACCGGGTCCCCGGCCCGGCTGGGGCTTTCTAAACACACAAACTATCGCCGATCGCACACGCCTCTTATCACTTACTTTCCCGCAATCATCCTGGGCCCCGGGGTGAAAGCCAACCACATGAAAATGTGGCGGTCTGACCCCTCAGCAACTTGGCGGTCACTCTGGGCCGCTCTGGGGAAGAAGGAATATCTGGGGGTTAATAGATATTCCTTGTCAAGGGAACCACAAATGAAGAATTCTTTGACAGTTGGCAACAAGGCATGTTGGAGCTAGATGAAGAAATTCATTGTGAGCTTGAACCGGAAATAAACCAAGGCAAAGACACTAGTTATTTGGAAAGGAGAAAGGATTAAGATTGGTTGTTGGGATGTTAATTAATGGCCCTATCAAAAAATCAGCTGGTCTTAGACATTAACAAAGCTACACAAGGCATCAAACGAATTCTCCACTTATCCTTCTTTAGTAAAAACACCCTACTAGTACTATCGTCATTTTCTTATTACATATGTGATACCATAATGATTACTAATTCTCCATACACTGTAGAAATTGCTGTCTTATTCATACAGCTCTGCATATCTGCATCACGTTTTCGCCTGTGACATTCACATAACAATAATAAACAAACAAAAAAAATCAGACATATTTATGATGTAGCCTACCTTAACCGCTAACCAAAGAATTTCCTTGCTGCGTCTGTCCCCCATTCAAAGGTTCTTCCAAATTCTAAGTTGAATAAAAGCTTAGGTTCATATTCCAAATGGTAACCAGTTATGACTGCAATGCATATTATATAGGTTTTCCATCCAGGTGCCGTATTTCCTTGTAGCATAACAAAGTTGTAAAGTTTCACAAGGGAGTTGATAGACCGCAAAGGAAATATTACACGTTAACAGCCGTTGCACAAGATAATCAGCCACCCAGTAGGCCGCTACTGTTCTGTTTCCAGTCAGAACAGCGCGGCGCGGCGCCGTCAGCTGTTCAACAATGGACAATATCATTACTAGAATAAGCTGGGCCATTGTCTGGAGTGTGGCTGGCATAACGACGACTCATTAATGAACATTGCCTCATGGGTTTCAAACCGTGTCAGTGCATCTCTTATTGTTGTTTATCTCTTTTAGAACGACGTATTGCTGTCCAATACAGGTGGAGATTTCGTGTTGTGAACAAGGAGTGTTAGATTGAAAACGTTTAGGGAATTTGGTGGTGGTTGCAGCCCCTACAATATTCCATAAAGGAATGTAGGGCCTACTTAGGTAACTGCACCAGGAGTGGACACTCTGCCAGTAGTGGACACTTTCGACTTTTAAAGGCAATACAAAATTACCTTATTTTGCAATTAAAACGTAATGTTTTTTGTTTAAATAATCTTTGATCATTTTTTTGTTTGTTTATAAACAAAGGTTACGGATTATGCTTTATTTTAAAGCTTAGGAGTATTTTTATTTGAGGCCTGCTGAAATTTGCAATTGAATATGTCACCCTTATTCAAATTCATATGGGGGTGAATTGGCATTTCTTATTTAATGAGGTTTTAAAGATATAGCCTATAGGTTTATAAGCCGTATAAATCTGTAATAACATAAAAATTCAGGTCACTTATATATCTCCGCTACTGGTACATGTTTTTCTTTTAACTGTCCACTACTGGAACATGTGCATCACTTTATTTTATAGGTTCATTCAAGATTATTTTATGCTGGAAACTACATTTATTGACTAATTTACAAACAAAATTAAATGAGCATTCACCTCGATTTATTAAAATACATTGTAGGTGTTCAAATTTACCGGAAATTAGGAGTCAAACCTCTCACACTAATGGTGCGTTTACCTTATTCATCGAAATAATAACTACATATTTTCAATTGCTATATGTTTTATTGGAAAACATCTTCCTCTTACAGAAATTTAATTTTAAGTTTCCTCTAGTCCCTCGGTCTAAGATTTTCTAAACCTCCACATTTCCCCTATCACAATTTGATCCGAAACTTTATAAGTCACTAGCTGTTGCCCGTCACGGCTTCGCCCGTGATTAAATTCATTTTACATGTAATAATATCTTTTTAAAGAGCAACGAAATCTTCTTTCTGAAGAATTGTGTAAACATCTTTAAGTTGAGAATTTTGCAAAAAAGTTTGAGCACATATGAGCAAAGAGGAACGAATATGTCAAATTTAAAACACCATAGACCTTACGTATGGGGCTCTAAAGGACTTCAAAAACTATTTTTGCAAAACCATTTTTTATTTAGTAGGCAACATAACAAGTAAAGATGTACGTCCACGTCTAATTTCAACCCTGTAGGCTATATAGTAATTTTGAAGTCCAGTGGGGCGGAGCCCTATAGGACTTCAAAGACTTTATTTTGTAAAACCGTTTCTAAGTGAGTACATATGAGTAAAAAGGAACGTCCACGTCAAATTTCAACCTCGTATATCCTAGAGTAATTTTGAAGTCCAGTGGGGCGGAGCCCTAAAAGACACCAAAAACTATCATTGCATAACCATTTCTTAGTGAGTACAAATGAGTAAATAGGAATGTCCAAGTCAAGTTCCCCGTATGCCCAAGAGTAATTTAGAAGTTCAATGGGGCGGAGCCCTAAAAAACTTCAAAAACTATACTTGGAAAACCGTTTCTTAGTGAATAACTATAAGCAAAGAGGAACATAAATACTAAATTTCAACCCCATTGGCCCTAGAGTAATTTTTAAGTCCAGTGGCGCGGAGTCCTAAAGGTCTTTAAAAACCAAAGGACTTGCTTAATTGTTTCTTCATGAGTACACATGACTAAAGAGGAACGTCCACGTAGTATTTCAACCCTGTAGGCTTTATAGTAATCATGAAGTCCCGTGAGGCGGATCCCTAAAGGATATAAAAAACTATATTTATAAAACCGTTTCTTGGTGAGTACATATGAGTAAAGAGGAATGTCTACGTCAAATTTCAACCCCATATGCTCTAGAGTAATTTTGAAGTCCAGTGGGGCGGAGCCCTAAAAGACACCAAAAACTATCATTGCATAACCATTTCTTAGTGAGTACAAATGAGTAAATAGGAATGTCCAAGTCAAGTTCCCCGTATGCCCAAGAGTAATTTAGAAGTTCAATGGGGCGGAGCCCTAAAAAACTTCAAAAACTATACTTGGAAAACCGTTTCTTAGTGAATAACTATAAGCAAAGAGGAACATAAATACTAAATTTCAACCCCATTGGCCCTAGAGTAATTTTTAAGTCCAGTGGCGCGGAGTCCTAAAGGTCTTTAAAAACCAAAGGACTTGCTTAATTGTTTCTTCATGAGTACACATGACTAAAGAGGAACGTCCACGTAGTATTTCAACCCTGTAGGCTTTATAGTAATCATGAAGTCCCGTGAGGCGGATCCCTAAAGGATATAAAAAACTATATTTATAAAACCGTTTCTTGGTGAGTACATATGAGTAAAGAGGAATGTCTACGTCAAATTTCAACCCCATATGCTCTAGAGTAATTTTGAAGTCCAGTGGGGCGGAGCCCTAAAGGACTTCCAAAACTATATAATAATAATCTTTATATTTTCAAAACTGTTTCTTAGTGAATACTTGTGAGGAAAGAAGAACGTCAATGCCAAATTTCAAAAACGGATGCAATATAGAGTAATTTTGATGTTCTGTGGGGTGGAGCCCTAAAGGACTTCAAAAACTATATTTGCAAAACCGTTTCTTAGTGAATACCTTTGAACAAAGAGAAATGTCCATACCAAACTTAAACCCCATTGCCCCTCGACCAATTTAATAGACCCTAGGGGCGGAGCCCTGAAGATGCTTTCCAAGAGCGTTTCTTAGTAAGCACCGATGGGCGAAGTGGATCTCCTAGTGAAAATGTTCCAAATATTTCTCTTAGATCGTATAGTTTTTCAGATACGTTTTTCCTAGATTCATATTAAAAATTGGCCATATGAATAACATTAGAAATTTTGAAGTCCTGTGTGGCGGAGCCCTGATGGAGTTTTGCAAAACCGTTTCAGTGACCACCTATGAGCAAAGCAGAACGTCCACAAATTTCAACATCGTATATATAATAGTTTTCTATATTCGTTGTTCCATAGATTTGTACAAAAAATTGGCCATAAGGATAACATTAGATAGAAATTTTGAAGTCATGTGTGGCAGAGCCCTGATGGAATTTTGCAAAACCGTTTCTTAGTGAGAACCTTTGAGCAAAGCAGAACGCCCATGCCAAATTTCAAGATCGTAGGTCTTAGTTTTCTATATTTGTTGTTTCCTGTGGCGAATTTTGCAAAACTATTTCTTAGTGAGCATTTTTTAGCAAAGTTGAACGTCCATGCAAAATTTCAACCCTCTATACCCCATGGTTATGGAGATTCTCTGATACATGAGTGAGTGGTATTTGACAAATAGTAGATTAACACAATATTTTGAAGACGAATTAAGATTTAACTACTTAACTGTTTTAGGCTACAATCTTATAATTTGGGTTGAAATATCAGCACTGTCTTTTATTTTACTCGAAAAATCAAACAAAAAAAAACTAAAGTCAGTTGGGATAAATGGACTTTGTCACATGACATAACATAAACGTTACTTTCGTTTTTCCACAATGTATTTTGATGACTCAAATACAATGACTTTTAAAATCAAATAAAATCTTCTACGAGCTGTTTGTTCAGAGACCTTAGAGGAATTCGAAGAAAATCCTTGGGGCAACTGCGGTCACCATTAGTCTTCAAGGCAAAAAGTGAACAAAATATTCAATGTCCCCGCTGTAAAGTTCGCATATCGTTTTTCAACTGCGAAACGAACGACCCGAGACAATAGTCAGTTTAGCCGCTTCGACCTTGAGATTCCTTCGGCAACCTGCCTATGGGCAGATCAGGGGCGGAGGTCAAGGCGGATCAGGTCCGACGAGGAAGCGGGCGTGTCAGATCAGGAGCAGATCAGGACCGAGCCGCTTCCTGCACGAACCGCAAGCCATTACTGCAAAGAATTGCAGATTACCGCAAGAGGCACCGGGTAGGCTACTGGCACCGCAGATGGATTTGATGTAAGAGATTAGTGAGGTAAGAAACAGAAACAATGCTTCCTCAATCGTTCGGGGATATGTGCGGTTATGTCAGCCGGAGATTACCTCTAATGCGCTGTTACGTGTTAATTACTCGGAACGGTTGGGGCGCAAATGTTTATGGAATTCGTACGTAATTACTGGTGAAAGTTTAGGACTTTTTGAAATGGAATTTAGATTTTGAAATTTGTCGTTGACCTTAGTCACACGAAAATACAGGGTGATTCAAAAAGAATGACCTGATTTTAAATTTTGATATTATTGATAGTATCACATTACCACCACTGAAGCTGCAGTATCTACAACAAGGGTGGTCTAGAGTTTTAGAAAATCACCACTAGATGTATAATTAAGCGCTAACTGTGGGTGTGGCGTCAGTCATAAACTTTGGTCACGTTTAGTCAGACGTTGGATAGGGCGCACAGGACCGCGAGACACGGCTTTGCATTCTTGGCCTCCAAGGTCACCTGACATAACTACGTGAGACTTTTCCTGTGGGGATACGTAAAAGAACGAGTTAATGTTCCTTCCTTAGCTCGTGACATCGAGCAGCTTAAAACCAGGATATCAGATACAGTAGCTACAGTCCCAGAAGACATCTAGTGAACAGTTTGGGATGAGTTCGGCTATCGTCTAAATGTCGCCAGAGCCTCCAATGGAGGGCACATAGAACATTTGTAGTACATCATCATAAATTTGATATCTCTGTGAGTATTTTGATGTAAAATTTGTTTGTGTGCACAAATTTTTTAAACAATTATAGTTTTCTGAAATCAGGTCATTCTTTTTGAATCACCCTGTACAATTTAAAGGTTAGTATGAAAACAAACATTTAAATTGTGTTTATGTCTCAACTAATGATAACGATTTAATTCCTAGAAATATAAAGATTAGTTACAGATAACAGATAAGTTATCAATGTATATTGGAATTTACCCTAACATTACCTATGTGCATGGGCGGATTTAGGTCTAAAATTTTGGGGGTGCCAGCTATTCTAAAGTATGAGTCGTATGCTCATTCAAAATTCCATTTAAATGGCATGTTTTAAGGCATATCCCAAGTAGGCCCTAGGTGTTTAGGTATTTTTCTTTTATACATAAGCCAGCTAGCTACTTTTTATTTTATCATGAACTGGGATCAACAAACCCATAAATTGAAAGATAAATATTTACTGAGCAATGTGTGGAAATTTCACGTTTATAAGTTTTACGGTTTTTTAGTTCTGCTTCCTTAAACTCAGCTATCTCACCGATGATCGCGGTGAACGCATCTTCGCACGCGGCCGCGCGACACCGGGCGTAATACACGTAATCAGCCAAGTTTACAGCGCGCTGTTATTATTTCTGTTATTGATATATAGGCCTAGGTAAGAAATATTTTCAATAACTCAAAACAAATCTCACTGTAGAGATAAGTCATACACATATAAGTCATAGACCTAACTAACCCACCGATCAGCGTTGCGGTCTCAGGAGGAGATGCGTTCGAAGCTATGGTCGGTGAAGACATGACTGATTAAGCAAGCACACCTCAAAAACTGTAAAATTTAGAAACATGAAATTTTCACATAATGTTTCACATAATAGTCTTCTTTCAATGTATGTGTTTTTTGAAGACCGCGGCAATCCGATGTACAACAAACAAGTAACGCTGCGTTTAATTTATTATTACAAAAAACCCAAAATTGTACAATAGCTCATTTCAGTTTTAGAAAACTGTCTATCTAATTTGGAGTTTTATTATGAAAACCTCCCTAGAATATTGATTTCAACCATTGCTAGAAAAGTGTTTTTATCGTTATTTGTTAACCTATATTTAACCTTCAATATAATTTGATTTGTTTCATTTCACTAATTTGATTTATTTTATTAATTTCAGTACAAAAAACTAAAGAATATAAAAATGGTCATAACAAATTAAAATTAAAATATTTTTTGATGACGTACTGTGAAAACTAACAAGAAAAGAATATATCATAATATTGTTTTGTATGTGAGTTGGTAGTGATTACTGTATAACGAAAGCCGTTTTATTTTTCATTGTTATTAATGTCTCTTTACCAATAAGGCTAATTATATTCATCAAACTTTCGAAAGATACAAGTCTACAAGTAACTAAATAAGTAAATAACTTGAAAAAAGTAATACACACTGCACTAACTAATAACCAAACAATATACTGCTTGGCCACTGAGCAACGATCGATGTTACAACTAACTGTCCTGTAGAGTCCACAAAAAATAAAAATAACTATATCACAGATGTTCATCATATTCAGAGAAATTAAGTCACCAGAGGTAAATGACGAGAGGGGAGGGAGAGAGAGAGCGTCTGAGCAGGGTTGGTGTCGGTACTCGCCATTGCCGGAAACCGCGCAGAGTAGTTGACCAGAATACACACACGACACACGCGATCGCATTATGTTCAAAATATAGTTTAATTGACTTTTAAAATTGTTGTTTCGATTACGTGACTTGAATGCTTACGTCCTACTTGTTAAAAATGCTTATTGTCCAAAAATACTTTTTTATCCAATACAAAAATATCATTACAAAAATATTATAGAAATTTTTAAAAATCATCAAAAATTAGGGGGTGCCAGGCACCCCCTGGCACCCCCGTAAATTCGCCCATGCCTATGTGCAAACCGTTAATTTTAATCTATACTTATTTAATACGCTAAGGGGTTTTTTGTCTTGAGAACTCCTCCTACAATTTCCAATCGATTTTCAAGTTCTTGGTGTCCTTGGATAGGGCTTGGTCTGTAGTTGTTTCCGCAAAAAATTGGTGAGAATCGGACTGAAAATAAAGTCGCTATGCACCATTGAAATCAAAAAATTTCCCATTTAAATAACATTGGGACTGAATAAAGCATTTGAAACATCTGTTAATAATCAGCTTATTAATACGCTTATTAATATTAACAGCTCTGTTAATAATACGTGTAGTTATTGGCGATTGAAGATATTAGCATTATTGGATTGGTCGGATTTCATTGATTTAGAGCTTATACTGTATTTAAATAAATTGCTCGATTTCGAGCAACACGTATACTATACGTTAGATTACCAAAGACTCTTCATTTGTCATAAAATCAACTCAGTAGTACTATGAGATAAATGAGAGGCCCGAGGTTGAGGCAACTCAGTAGTAGTAGTTGCCTAAGTTATTAGTCAACTTTCATAGAAGTTGATCTACATTGTACAAAATTCTAAAATAATTGTCAATGTAGTTAGTTTGAGAAACGAACTACAGAATATAAAGGCTACACTTTTTTGTATTTTTATCATAACATTTTGCAATAAAAATTTATGAATTTAATTCTTAATTTATGATTTGTTGGGAAGTCGTTGTGGCCTGAAACAGTTTCGTGATTGAAGGTCAAAACTTATACAGTTAGGTCTACTGTATAAGTTTTGACCTTCAGGAAAACGTGTTTATCCACCAGGATATCAGGAAGAGTAGGCCTAAGTACATCCTAAGTGATCGGAAGATGAAAGCCAAAACCTATGACTAAACAAGGACAAGCAATTTAGTCTGAATGACCCAGGAATGACCGAAAATTGCGTTTATATGACAACCATCAAGGAGGACGTCCAAAATCGACTCAACTGTAAGTTGCTCTTTTGACGAACTACCGTTTATTTACTTTTATTATTTCTTTTTATTGCAATTACGAAGAAAGAACCATCCGAACTTGAAACCAAAATTACAAATATTTATGAATCCTTTTTTTCAATTTTAAACTGAAAGTAGTTCAACTCAACATCCTCATCCATTTCCAATTCTTGGAAATCGCAAACACAGTCCTAATGGAAAAATAATAAGAACATTGGTTCGTGGTTCGATGTTCACTTAATAACCGAAATAAAATATAAACAAATCGATATTGCCTGCTGCGTTATAACAATGGCATGATTATCAAAAATACATATTTGCACTGCTTGTCATACCTCGTTAGCAAGTGAAAGACACCCGTTGACCTTTAACTCCATCGGGGGTGGAGGTGGAGTGCCCTTGACCATCTTTGACCCTCCGTTTCATCCACTTTCACTCATCCGAAGAAAGTGTTCTGCTCTCGCATCTCGGATCAATGGGCCATTCTCTGTACGCCCACGCTGGCCAGGGTACGATAATGTTTACCTGGTGAATCGGACCCGTTAATCGAGTGAAGGTCTTTAGCATAATCCCACGCAGCCTTTCCACTCGCTTACATATAAAGTGTTAGTGTTATCGGTATAAACGACATTGTGTATTGGGGTGACCTGAAAACTGGCTCGTTATGGTTCAATTCTAAAGCGATAGAGTTTGCATGCATTTTCATGGTGTACTGGCTAGTCTGCTATCAATAGTGATTGCCTAGCTCCTAAGTTGCATTATTTAATTTTTTTTACGTCAAGAATATTTTTTAAACTTACAACTATTTTAAATTCTTTTTATTTGTTTTGAATTGGATTGGACACATTTTTAAACGGTTCGAAGCGTAAAATCGGTTGTAAGTTATAACTTTTAGTATTTCATTCAAACTTTTTGAAGTAGGCCTACATATTATCACAGGCATTAGAAAAATAACATAGTCAAACAATAATGAAAATAAGTTACCTTGCGGATGTATTAATAATAAGTCGCTAATAAATTCAGGAATAGAAATTCGTAAACAATTTAATGAACTAACCCTATGATTCATGTTGGTTGTCAACATTCTTTGAAGGCAAAAGACTAAAATTTCTTAAGTACGGCCCAATAATGAAATCACCTTTTAAAAAGGTTTTCTGCTAATTTTGAATTTTCCAATGAAAATTTTAATAAATTTTTAATTCACATTCTTTGTGCTATTTATATCCTGACCTTGACGCGACACTATTAGAGGGTCTAATCACTGTAACAGGCCTACACAGCCGATGTATCAGCCAAGACCGCGCCCTGCCTCGGCGAATTTTAATTTCAAATTACTGCTAATGTGGTTAATAACTCTGCCTACAGACTCTTTTGACTTGTTGTAGAACATTACCGCTTGAAATAAGTAGAGTCTAAATAATCGGTGGGGACGTCGCGGTCGCGCGACAACACTTCCTGGAATTCCAGTGCAGATTGGGGTTACTATTAGTTTGTTCATAATCGTAGTGTCTTTTAAGCTATTGAAAATAATAGTTGGGATCACTTTTGCAATTAGAGTTTTATGGCTTGTAGTAAACTCCGAACAATATTTGGCAATTTAAGAATGACATCTTGCAGTTTTGACTTTTAACAGTTTATTTCAAATTCTTCTCTGATAAGAATTCTGTGGTTATTTTGTTAAATCATCATCTGAGAGGAATTTATAACCATATTATCAAATGTTCAGAACGTATTTTTTTAGTTGTCTTTATAATGTTCCACATTGCAGTTTTAGTTTTAGAGGTATATCCTGTGGTGTTGATAATTTTACGTACTAAAAATGTCTATTCCACATAAATATGCAAAGTTCATAGTTGTTATTATTAAAATCAGTACTGTATCACCCAAGTTCTTATAACAAAGTTTATACACCTGCTAGCTTTTTGTGTGATCATGTTATAGTTGAAATTGCCGGGGTCAAGCTCAAACCCATGTAAGGTATAAAAACCCCAGAAAATAATGGTTCGTTCACTTTTTTCCAATGCTTTTTTGCACCGCCATTATGTAATTAGGAATGATTTTTGTATTTTTAGACCACTCATGTCAAGTATCCTATAAACCATAGTTAAGCATATTCTCCAATCGACTGTAAAAAGTTTGTTATCTAAAAATGATTGCTGTAACTGATGATTTTTCTTAATTCACGTTATTGTAATTTATAATTAGAGGATAAATCAACGTGTTAAAAGGTTTCCTCCGTTGTCAAAACGTTTCAATAAATTAAGAGAAGCAAAGAACACTTCGGATGCTTTATAAAATCATTGAGAACACTGGTTTCGAATTTTCCCCGATTGGCTATAAAAAATTTACTTGGATAGCAGCAAAATTATTGTTTGAACGTAAGATAAGTTCTAAGACACGAATAAGAACAATGTGTCTTGTTGAGTGGTATAACTCAGATACATTAACTTCGTCTATAGTCAAGCTTAATTTATGCTAAATTGTCCGTGAGTTACTCGGTTTTAGATTATATTTCGCCGATAACGATAACATATTAACTGTCAGTTTCATGGTAGCAAAGTGTTTACTCGGAAATTATTGCGTCGCGCCAAGCGTGTAGTGTTTTTTGTTAGTCTCGCTTACTACATATCTGCATACTGTTACATACATTAAGTAGATCATGCTCGAAGCCTTTAGCAAAATCTGAAATCAACTAACCTCATTATCTGAATTACAGACAAGTGACATGTTGAACATCTTGCCACTTTTTTATGGTAATGGGGTTTTTTTTTATCCTCAATGGTTTTCTTTATATTTATCGGCGCAATTTTACAAGATCCAGTATAATTTTTAGTACATTATGTGTATTAAATATTTATCAGTGTCTATGTTTCATAATGAGAAAGATTTCATTATATTTTGTAATTTAAACTAAGTAAATTTAGTTTATTCTATTTTATTGAAAGATTTATTTGAGTCCGCATTCATACTGACAGCGTTGACACTATCTAAAACGTCGCATGATTCTAAGATTGTCCAAAAGTTTATTCAATTTCAATATTCAGATAAGCCAGTGATTATCAGACTTTTGAATCAGTGATGTTCAACACACCTCAGACCGATTTCTTTCTTAGAAGACATTTAAAAATTTTGGTAACACGCACACGATAACCCAAGCTGAGAGAGAAAGCATATAGTTTCATTGGGCAGTCGTGTGGGAGCCCTTGTTTGTCAAAGCCGCCGCGATCGGCTAAAATTACAATTAAAACGATTTCACACGTGTTAATCATGGATGGAAGATCTCATCTCAGCCGAGTTTTTTAAGAGCAAATTGTATAATACCCCCGTCGCAGCAGACCTACGTACTCAGCGAATTTCCAATAGAATTTCAGATTATTTACCTTCCCCATAAAAACACCATAGGATCCAGTATGTAGGTTTTCTGCCATTGGGTGTTGTTAGAAAATCTAAGTTAATCAATAATTGGTGAATATAAACACAAAATTGTATCAAACTCTGGCAGTTTTTTATTTTCCCCATAAACCCCATGGGGGTGAGTACGAAGGTTTGCCGCCATATGGGTTTTGTAAGCAAGTATAAGTTACACCTTATATAGATAATGTACATACCAAATTTGATTAAGTTATGTCAATAAATAAACAAGATATAGGGTTTTCTTTATTTCCCATAAGAATAACATGGAAAACACATTTTTGGATTTGCCCCGTAACGAGTTATGCTATGATAAAAATTCAAAATACCAAATTGTTTGTTTTTTTAAGCTCTTTTAAAAGGTTTTAATTAAAATTGGTGCATTTTAAAAATTAAGGTCCAAAAATGCTAAAAACCCATTTTTGACCCCTTTGAAACCCCATAAAACCCCGTATCCATTACCTGACAATGCTGGTTCGCGAACTCATGAAAATTGACCTGGAATTACACTTCCATAAAAAATTTCATCAAAATCGGAGGTCCCCTTCAAAAGTTATCAGTACCACGGACACATAGATATATAGATAGATATATAGATAGATAGATAGATAGATATGTATATATATACATATATATGAAAATGAACGAATGGTGTTTTTGGCTTCTGGGGACCTCAAAAGGAAAAAGTAAAGTGGTCCCGGGCTTAGGTCTTACCATGGCTACTACCGTAATAGCGTATTCCCTACAGGGAAATTCGCTAAAAATCTAGCAACTCATTATAGATCGGCAGATCGCACCACTCAAAGACAGAATTGTAGACAGCTCCTTCTTGTAAGAGTACTCACACTTTCTTATTCCACATGGTCGGTGCCACTGGTGGAAAATCTACAACCACACGCCCACAGTCAGTCCAATCAGCTGATGGACAGGCTGACGCGGCGGGGGGGGGGGATGCCCAATCTGGGAGGAGGAGAGTACATTCCTGACGGCGGCGTGTAGAGAAGGAAAGCAGGCGAAAGTGATGGGCTAGGTCTGATCGGCTCGGTAAGGTCATGTTTATGTTTGTGTCGTTCGGTTCCTAATGTCAATCTGTAATCATTGCTTCTTCCCTATAAATCTGTGATTTGTCGCAGAATCCCACTCCCTATAATGCGGAAATGACAATTTGATGAACACGCTCGGTAAAATGAATGCCCCAAAGGCCCAAAAAATTGAACAGTATAAAAGGAAACAAAAGTTTTGATTGTATGAGAATTAAATCCTCGAAGATTTTTGTAGAGACAGTCTCCACACGTCATAGATTTTCTAGCAAAAGTTTTCACTTTTCTTTAAATTCTAAAGTGTCACTAGCTATTTAAAGTATTAAATATTGCATTTGTAATTGATCATTTTTTTTTAAAAACAGAATGAACTTGTTGTATTCAGGCTAAATAATTAGTAGGACAGAAATAGAAAGCTTCGATACGTTTACAATCGACGCGTGTGTGTAGGACGATGCGTGTTTTACTGCACAAATAATTAATAAACTAAATGTTATGATGCAAATATTTCGGTCTTCTAGCCACTAATTTCAATTCTCTCGAGGTAATTTGGTCCATCATAGATTAAGCTCCTTAGTGGTATAATTAGTCTAAGGTTCCATTTACTATCTACACGGGTTTTCGGTTTTCGTGTGTAGCTAACTCATCCATGCAACCGTGACCAATCCAATTTTACTTGAAGAAATCGAAAGGGCATTCGGTAGGACGAATTTAGACGAAATATTTCTTATATACACTTCCTTACAAAACTTTAAGAAATAAACTTGAAATATTAATTAGAACACTGTTTTGGGACTTTCTGACACATTTTATTTTTATTTAACTAGGAGAAAAGTCTAGTTCAATAAAAAAATGTCCCAAAATCCCCAAAAAAGTGTTCTAATTAATTTTGCTTAGTGACACTTGAAACTAAGGGAAAACTTGAAAAAGGTCGATAAAATGTTTTGCCACCGCCAATATGCCCTTTAGTTGTCATTTAAACAGATTTGGTCAGTAAAATGCAGGAGCGCCAAAGGCAATACTGTACTGCAGGTCTGCCACTTCCACCTGGCCAGACGTCAGCCTTGAGAGATGTCTATCTGTGGCGTAGGTCGTTTTGCAGTTTACATTCACTGAGGTCTTGACCCTCCACCGACCCTCCCGTCACATATGGTCAACATTTGACAGAGAAATGAAGTGAAACCAAGTGCATTTTATGATAAAGTCTGTCAGTATAACCATTTCGAGGAAAAATTGCCAAACAATATTTTTTATATTAATATTTCATTTTTAAAGTATACGCCTGGTCGCGTCGGCGTGTTAAAAGTGATAGACTTAGAAATCTATCGCTATTGTGAAGGAGACCTTGGGTTCATACTTTGAATTAAACAATTTACTTTGGATTTGGACTTAAAGAGGAATATTTAAGGTGCTGCTATACATCGACGTCACGTGACGTCTTCATTCGCATCCATTCGCACCGATGGATCCGGCGATTCCGGAGGGGGTGCTATACATCGACGTCAAGCATTTGCATTCGCACTGGACGTCACGTCCATTCCGCCAATTCTCACGGATTCCGCGCGCGCGGAAGTAAACAAAACAAACATTCGGACAAAATCCACCCTTGCTCTCATTGGTTCCGAAGTTTCCCGATTGCGTACGAAGATACCCGAGGCGAAAGCCGAACGGCCGAATGGACGTTGGTAGCGGCTATACAGCGACGTCGCGTCACGTCGCGTCACGTCACGTCACGTCTTCATTCGCACCCATTCGCACCGATTAGCACCCGAATGCTCCTCAGAGCATTCGAGTGCGAATGGATGCGAATGAAGACGTGACGTGACGTTGATGTATACCTTTAAGGTGCTGCTATACATCGACGTCACGTCACGTCACGTCACGTCCCGTCCACGTTCGCATGGTATGCTCCCTGTGTATTCAAATGGAACCGGCTATACTACAACGTCACGTCACGTCTTCATTCGCATCCATTTGCACTCGAATGCTCTGAGGAGCATTCGGGTGCTAATCGGTGCGAATGGGTGCGAATGAAGACGTGACGTGACGTGACGCGACGTGCTGTATAGCCGCTACCAACGTCCATTCGGCCGTTCGGCTTTCGCCTCGGGTATCTTCGTACGCAATCGGGAAACTTCGGAACCAATGAGAGCAAGGGTGGATTTTGTCCGAATGTTTGTTTTGTTTACTTCCGCGCGCGCGGAATCCGTGAGAATTGGCGGAATGGACGCGACGTCCAGTGCGAATGCGAATGCTTGACGTCGATGTATAGTACCCCCTCCGGAATCGCCGGATCCATCGATGCGAATGGATGCGAATTAAGACGTGAGGTGATGTGACGTGACGTCGATGTATAGCAGCACCTTTAAGTTCCCCTCGTACCTCTGGGGGCTTAGAAGCTGTTAACCTTATAAGCTTGTACGGACCTTATACATTTTCATCTAAAAATAATTACCACTGCGTAAGGCGCGATCTCTTCAAGCGTAGGGTGAACCCGATAGAAATTAAGAACAACTGAGTAAGCTCAGTTACTATATAGAGATCTCCCTATGATGTGCTTTGCTTCCGAAAACCAACTCCAAACAACTCCAACCCCAAGCCAAATCTCTGTGAGCCCTGGAGTGGGCCTGAGAAACCACTGCGGCTGTTACACGCCCTATAGTCCTAAAATGGTCGAGCGGTCTGAGGCGTTGAAGTCACATACGCTGATGTTCTACGTGTCCAAGATTGCAGACCTGAGGCCCCGGAAGCCCCATGCTCGAGTTACCGGCTGCAGCAGCCTTGTGACCTCGGGAGGTGTCGCTTCAGTTCCATGCCGCCCACCGCCCACCTGTACCCTGTGGCAAGAACCTTGCACCCTCGGGTAGGGGCCTGCCGTGTACGACCACGTACGACCCACGCTAGCGGACTTCCTGTACCCGGCTCGTTATAGCCGACCATCAGACGCTGGTGGAATCCGCGGGCGGAGTAGGTCGCGTACGTTTGGCCTAACCGGTGGGCGCTGGGCGAGCGGTGAGTTATTGTTACATCTGCAAAGTGTTTAGATACAACTCTGAATTAGCAAGATTACCCGATTGAAAACAATTTCTCACTCCATGTCACAAAATCGTATTCTTCATGCCGTGACTATTTGAATAATCCATTACTATTGGAGGTAACCAATTAACAGAAAAATAATTTAATATTTATTTAATAACTGTCGCTGTAATTCTACATATTATTTTATTTATAACGGTTCAGAGGTTGACTTCAACTATAAAGTTGGTTATTAGTCCCAAACACAGGATTGTAACTGTTATGCCTAATAAAATCCATTGTTAAATTGCAACCATCTTCCCTTTTAATTTTCAATATGGATTTAAGACAGCCTTTGTTTTAGGGCTGTACCGCATGGATAATTTCCATCCATTAGAGGTAAAAGGTCGTCGATAGGAGTCTTTTCCAAGATACTGTTTTTTATAATTTTTCCTAAATAATATGCTCAGTTTCTCCCCGAGAAACCGAGTACCGGGTAATCTAACGCGGCTATCTCGAAAGGACCTGTTGAGGTAAAACGCCATGAATTCCGATTGAAAATCTACTCGCTCACAAGGCGGATGGGTTTAGCACTAGTTGACCTGGACCCTTTTAGCGTAGCGCATCGCCAGAGGCAGGCAGTAGAGTGGTCGGGGTCAAGGTCAATGGATTCCCGTGGTCAAGTAATGATGATAACTCCGGTGAATACTGAAACTCTAATAACGCCAGGAGACGGAGAGACATTCTAATTGTAGGGCTGTCAATGTGTTTAACATCAAGTGGGACTATTAGGGAATAAAATATTCATTAACGTTACTAAGTGGGTAAACAGGACACTTCAATGTCTCTATTTGTGATGATGTTATGTTTTTACGACCATCAATACTTAAAACGTGAAGTCATTATGATATGCGTTTTAAATGTTTACGGTCTTATAAAATTTCAGTTTTTACTATAAAAAACATAAAAAATTGCAGCTATGCAAGATTTTCTTCACGTTTTACTTATGTGATTTCAAGAAATATTTGGTTTGGTGTAGAGAACAACACGAATATTTAACTAGTTGGTAAACACTCTTAACAAAGCAATGGAGATGCCTCTAGAAATATTACCGGTACTGTACTTCAGGGCACAAAGTGCCAAACTAGGGCCATAAAGAGTGTTTAACTTCTGCCGGAACAAACCATTCAGTCATGTAGGATCACCGAACATCCCAAGTGTGGACTGTTTGTTTTAACAAGCTAAACCTTTTGCAGAAACCCCATACTATTTTTATAAAAATAGTGGCAAAGTAGGGCTGCTGGCTCTAACCTTGATTTATAAGTAGATCACGAGGAAATGATGTAATGCAAATGGCACTATCATTAATAGTAGATGTGATTTCAAAGATAGATATGCTGTCCAAATATTCTGTAAGCCTTATCACCTTGTAATGTGGGTTCGTTACAAATTTAATAAAAAATGCAATATTTCGGATTGTTAGCGTCATATGACTTTTCACACCTGGACGATTTCTTCATCTCTTGACCGACGTATAGAGTTTATTTTGTATAGGCTACGTATCAGTAAAACTGTCAATTGTTGAATCGACAGTTGTCGATTAGCGTTATTAAAAGAAGATCTTTCACTTGATATTACACTTCTTTACAAAGGACTGTTGCCTTTCACTGGGGACTAGTCATTCTAATTATAGATCATGAGTTTTAGTTGTTGCCATCGTGGGCTGGTTAGATTCTTTGTAAGATACAAACAAGAGTATTTCAGAATATTTTTTGATGACAAATCTTTAATTGGAAGATTTAGATAGGATTTTGTTTACTACAACAGAATTTTCAACTTCAAATGAATCTGTAACTTGATTGTGTTACTGTATTTTCTGTTAGTACCTAGATTGAGATTTCTATAAAATTCTTCAGCTCCAACTGCGGAGCAGCATTAGTAACATTGACCACTGTGAAAGTAGCTGTTCCAGTCGGAGCAACAACCACGGTCGGATAAACACTATTGTCTGCAACTATGATGTTGCCGCCGCAATTAGAAACTATCGGCCCCACTTTCCGCCCCTGCGGCCATCCCGGGCCCACAATGCTACAGGATGTGTCAACAGAGTGTAATTAAAACACACGTGATGATAAAGTTTCACCAGCCGTTCGATGATTAAGAGACGTATATAGGTCTGTTAAAGCAGCGAGGAGGGGGGTTGAGGGGGGTACAGAACGTAGGGTTGGTGGACATCATAGCATCCACCAGTGTTGACAAATGTTGAACATAACATGCTAAAAACTTTTCGTAACTATGGCTGTAAGTAACCCTTAACTAACAAATAGAGTTAAGGGTATTTTCTCCAACATCCCCATCCTCCTGCCTTCCTTTTAACTTCCCGCCAAAAACATCTTAAGGTGTACTTGGAGAATTCCTTTTCAGTGGTATTTAAGTCAGTCCGTTTTCAACATGTACAGACCGTGAACAATGTAACAGAAGTAATTTTTAGTATTGGACACCAAAGATTTTATGTGTAACACGGACGTAAGAACGTGAAACTTTACCCTTCGGCTATAGTCTACCTGTGACGAAATTGGCAATTTAAATTAGCTCAGTACTAAACTATCTATGATCATTTTTTAGTTTACGTGCTTTCGCCTGCTGGTGATTTATGATCATTGTATAAATCCGTTTTTTGTATAAGTCAAGACAGCGAAAAAGTTTAAAAACATTTTAGTTTTTAGAAAATAAGAATGTCTACTCGTCTGAGACTGCCCACCATCACAGTTATAGTGGCCCAGTTGAGGTTTCCTCGAAAGTAAGTGACATCCATTTATTTGCGGGATGACAACGGGAAAATTATCACAACTCACTGACCGCGAAATAGGGACTGCTCAGACTAGGGAGATCGGTAAAGCGGGGAAACAATCTCGAAAACACAACAATTATTGTGTAGCCTATGTAGTATGATACAATAATTTTATTTTGATTTATACATTTTTTCTAAATTAACACGCCTCTTTCGATCCACCCAGCAAAGCTATGTTAGAGTAGAGACGTGACATATTGAGTTTCCCCCCATAGTGCTCGTGTAATTCAATATTCCGGAGGGTCCAATGGTCATTTTCTCCCCCAGGCTACGCCCTCTCGTATCCTGTGTCATTCCGTCACTCAGGAAATACGTTCATCAATCTCTTTTGCGAGGTCAGTTCGGTAATGAAGCAGTTATTACGGTAGGGTGGAATGAAAAGAGGATTAAGGATCATGAAAATGTTAAAGTTTTCTTTGAATACTAAGCCAACTTCAGCCCATTTCTCTACTACGACCAGGGCTTTAAAAATCATCCTTTTAACATGACTTTTGCAGCATGATTTAATTTATACGTTGCCAATCAGTATAGTATCAGACAACAATTAACCGTATGCATAATTTTATTAACTAACAAATGATACATAACTTAGCTACACAGTATCAGGTGCCGATTATATATCAGTAACCTTGATGAGAATTAGTACGCTCATCTTAACAGCGATCCGCATGCATTTTCAATTAAAATTATAACGCCGGCGCCATTCGTGTTATTTTTAATCTATTACAGTACAAGAATATGACTCACATTGGAACTTATAAGCCGGTTAAGGGGCCTTTTTTATAGTATGATAATTGAATATTAGCAAAGTTCAGTTTTGGTTTTTCACTGCTTTAGTAGCTACAGTAGTTTATTTTTTATTCCTTCAAATTGTAACACTACATGTTATCACAAAACCTCCAATAAATTATAAATTTGAACATTTTACGGTTAAAAGAAGTTTTTATCACTCAAATTCTCGTTTGATATATTTTATTCCTCGTTTAATAGTCATGCGGAGATTTTCAGCATAGGCTTTGTAAATTATTTTAAACCTTGCAGTTTAAATACTTTGATTTTTTTAAATCAATTTTATTACTAAACATTTAGTCCAGGCTCTGAACAGGTTGAGCATTCACAAAAGTCTAACGAAATTTGACTTTTGATTATTGTTGGGAGCATTTAGTAGATGTAAAAAACTGATGTTGCCACATTCCCAGAGTGGGCACAACACGGGGGACGTCGTAGAGGGAACCGTATTGGCCTATGTCATGTTATATCATTTTAAAGGTCTTTGAATGTAGATTCAAATGCCACAAACCCGATCTCTAAAGGTCTATTATAACGCGAGTTATTGTGTTTTGAAATTTCGGCAAAATGCTTTTTATGCAAAGTTTGACTGCCTGCCATTTCTGACTCGAACGTTCATTTAAGGTCGGCTTTGCGGCATTGCTTTCTGTTGAACATGATCCTAAAGTTCATGTTAAATATTTCATAAAAGATTCCATAGGTTGTTCCAAATCAGACTGAAAATCATAATGTAATCATAATATTTCGGACAGCAATTGAAGACGGCAAATGAAGACTTAAAATAAAACATTTAACTTAATTTTCAGGATATTTATAAAGAGGAGATAGATAGAAATTAAATATATTTGAAAACAATGTCACCAACTCGACCTCAAATGAACGTCTGAGCCAGAAATGGCAGCAGGTAGTAAAATTTTGCATGAAAGGATTTTACCGAAATTTCAAAACGCAATAACTCGTGTTATATTATACCTTTAGGGGTCGGGTTTGTGGCATTTGAATCTACATTCAAAGACCTTTAAAATGATATATAACGACATAGGCCAATACAGTTCCCTCTAAGACTTCCTCTAGGGGGCGTCCCCCGTGTTGTGCCCACTCTGGAAATGTGGCAACATCGGTTTTTTTACATCTACTACTAAATGTTCCCAACAATAATCAAAAGTCAAATTTCGTTAGACTTTTGTGCATGCTCAACCTGTTCAGAGCCTGGACTAATTAGCTATTCTTCATCTGAGTTGGTCTGCGCATGTTAGAATAAAAAAATGAATAAGTTAAAAAATGTCTCACAAAACTATTAATTTTAATTAAAGAAATTGCCTTTTCCTGCTCCCCTAATATGTTAACGAAACGACTAAGAAACTGTCTTGTATTTTCTTGACAGTTAGAATTCAAATCAGCATCGACAACATATATTCTAATATTCTCGATTAGTTAGCTACGATTCAATTTCTATAAAATCGTCAGGGAAATCAGTACATTTCTTTAACGTGCATGGCACGGAACCTATGAACTCGTGGACATTCGAGGAAACCATTTCTAAAAGCATCTAAAGTATACAAGTTAACATGCACAACCACTCATTATTTGGACACTAGTAAATTTTATCAGTACCGACCAGTAGCAACACGTTGTAGAAAGTAACTGTTGATGCCACCCGGTCGCAACTGGTGTCCGGCTGCAACGATTCCTCCACTCGCAGTTGCAAGACAGGAAGCAGGGAGAGTGGAGCAGTTATATGCAGCCATCAGCCGTCATGTCATCCCAGGAACCCGGCATGGTTATTACCACACCCCACACTCGGCACAGACTGGAAACTGATGTCAAGCGATCAAGCGGTGCTTTCTCCGCAACTTGTTTGGATGGGCAATTGCTTCGGTATACGGTACATCCTGAAATTATTCGTTTCCGTTTGCATATTGTTCATAATGATGACACTGTCGATGTTGTTCTCAAACATTATATCGGGGAACTGTCCCCACAAAAATTTGTAGGTATTCGATAGTAGCCACATAATATTGATGTTACACACAGCTATGCTGGGACCTCGGAGAGAATCTATTGTATTCACAATTTCAGCCACTTCAATATCCAAATTTAAGCCGCACGATTACCATATGAATGTAGCCTTCGATCCTTTACTACCTTCAAGGAATGAACACACTGTTTCACATTTTCCATAGTCACAGAACAAAATCCTTCTCCAAGCTGCATAATTTATTCTGAACTACAATGATAGTGGTTAAACACTTCCTACAAGAGCTGAACGGCGATCATGATAACGTGGGTGGTGTAAGGCGGGCGGCGGCGGCGGCGGCAGATCTTATCGTGATCTTATCACGAGTAATCACGCAAAGTGCACCTAACTGCCCCCCCCCCCTCCTGGGCTGGCGGGCACGTGGTACATTCCGCGGACAGGAGAGAGTGAAGCGATGTAGGCCACTGTAAGTAATTGTTCCAAGAAGAGAATGAACCGTGGTAATAGCAGGTTAAACACGTGCGAGGACTGAAGTAAAGACTTGAGTTGCTTCAGTGAAAAGTAATATTTATAGGGGATATCCGGTGTTGATGTTTGTGGTGATGGCCGCAGTGAGGTGCAACGATATGAGGCTAGATACCACTCAAGTAGATGTTTAACGTCCCTTGTTGTCCACGAGTTGCTACCTTTCTTTCTGCATTTCCACCGATTATTATAGATTTTCATTGGGTAAAGATGACTGTACCAAGTAAAGTTTTAGAATTAAAATCAGTAATTAATTGAAAAAAACGAGTTCTCCCCAAGGTCGGCCTTGGAGGGGAGGGGTCAAGCTCGTGATTCGGTGATTCATGATCCACCGTAAAAGTCAATTTTTTTTTTAATAAACGCAAAACCCATGACGGAGACCTCCCAGTATAAGGTTGGGACCATACCTGGCTCACTCTTGCACACGGCAAGAAGGAATTGTGAGTCAAAAAGAGTAGAGCTTGACCAATCTAAAATGATACCTCTCCAGGGTGCGATGTTCCAGTACAGTGATCGTCTGCTGAGAGCCTCTGGTCGATCTTTGACTCCAGGACTCCCAACTATTAGGACCCCTTTCTACGGAAGTGTGTGGTGTTTTTCTGGCTAGCATTACAGATTACCAGTGGTTACAGATTACCAGTGGTTTTGTCACCTCCTAGTAAATATCGGGTGGGGAATGAAGACATATAAGGATAAAAATTAAACTGTAATAGTGGAATTAGTGTAAAAATTGGAATTAATGACAAATAATTCAAGCTTTCTTTGATGTGATTTATATTATGGTCGAAACTAAAAGTAAAAGATATCACCATACATGACTTGATAATGAATTTTATCTTTAGGTTTTAGGGTAATTTATTGCAGTGATTTTCTCAGACTCATATAGTAGTTTATACAAATAAACATAATAGGCCTATTCGAGCTGCGGTCAACATATTACTAACAACAATTTTCAGCAAACTAAATAGTCGTTTTATTTTATTATAGGCTCTACCCCAACACAAAGAAAAGCGTACTCCCTTATTAATTGTACAGAATCCCATGTTTTAGCTTGGTACAATAGCTTGGATAGCTTCTACATGAAAACGAAAAGTCTTGATATGGGTTCTTATCAGATTTTCCATCCTCCCTTTCTTCTGGAGGCTCAAGGTCACTCCTCACCCACAGTGCAATACCAGTGTCGGCGTTGGGCAACATGTCATTGTCCTCACCTGTTGTACTCCTGGTGTTCAAGGATAGTTGATCAGTTGGTCTCCCACGCCAGTGCGTCTGTCTGTTACGTCACCTCCACTTGACACCTCACTCGTCGGCCGCGGTGTTCTCGTTTCATAACCGGCGTCGTGTGCTCGTGAACCGTTCCTTATTGCGATCGCGTCACGAAGACACTTGTTTGCACTTGTGAACGCTTCAGTGTAATGCTGGACTGTTGTCGAAACCCGCGAGGTGGTCATCCTGGGTGAAACATCGGTTCGGTGCCTATCTCCGCGGGCGCACGACTGTGGCTTGGAAGAAAGTGGTTGTCATGCGCGTATCAGGCAAAAGGGTTGGTTACTTAACACGAGTTATGATGAGGTTTGTTAACCATTGTTGACTGCCGGCTTTAGGGAAAACGCCAACTTTTAATTACCGGTACAGTATTTGCATGAAATATTAAGTTTGTCAATAATCACAGGGAACTAAAAATGAGAAAATTAATGATAAAGAAATGTCCAGTTTTCATGCCAGTATGCTGATAAGGGAACGGCGTTACTTGACAATGCAAACAAATTACAGTGTAGGCCTGTGTCTGGTTTTAAGGCTTGGGCGAAACATTTGTTTTCTTATATATAATATCGCTAATTTGTTTTACTCTGTTATTTGTGATAGCCCCCTCTAACTGTGTGATACAACTATTCTGATCAAACGATTTTGACATACTGTAAATTTCATGATGGCAAGTGAAGATCGGTAAATTTGTTACTTACCTACAAAAATATCAATGATTTGTAAAATGTATAGGCCTACACAGTGTCTGTAGTCACAATGTGCTCCCTCATATAAGATATATTATTCGTCATTCTGTACAGTTATAATAGGCGAACATGAATCTTTTCCTCCTTTTCTTAGTTTTTGTACATTGTAGGACAAATCCACGTATAGCGTTAAAAGGGCATGTCATGTAGATGAGCAGAATTCCATTCTACAGTAATTAATCACATTGAATTACGTACTGTCTAGCTAATGCCCCCAAGGCTATTGCACTTCTTTAGAATTTTAATGATAATCTTAAGGAAGAAGCGTGGTTGATTAAATCATTAAGACAGCTGTTGTAATAACAAATTCTAACAAATAAGAAGAATTAATGTTTCAGTTATTAAATTTTTTAAAACTAATATTGCCCAGATCAACTGACATTTAGGTTGAATTTCGGCTAGGAGGCGATCTCTAGTGAATATTATCATGTGTAACATGTAATTAAAATGAAAAGATGGGTTAAACATAACTTACGATAAGCAGTCCTCGTGTATAGCGTAGACGTGGTCGTATAGCTGGGAAGCAAACGTCTAGGTTTATCGTGAATGAGCTCAGTGCAAATCTAGGTTTTTAGCACCTGTTTCTCGTCGAGTAGGATTGGAATGTTGTTGCCACGCCCATCATAACATAAACACGCCACGGAAATGAAGACAGCTAATAACTCAAGAAAGACAATAGCTTGGGAGTCAGTCGTCGTGAAATTATACGTAGCGCCCGCCACACACGTGTCGTCTGCACGACCCGTCACAGATTATACTTGCCAATTAGGCGGGAAAGGGCGGTCTCTCATCTGTCGTCTGTCGCTCAGCTGATACTTATAGTTCAAGGACTCCTTTCTTTTCTGAAGATTAGGAAATCCCGTGGAATCTATTACTTTATTATTCACAATTCATTCACTAAAGTTCCCGAGGACTGTACTCTAGTCTGTAGTCTGCATTCTAAACTGCCTGATCCTGAGCTTATATTCTCTAGTAAGTCTAGTGTATCCTGAAAAGTCAGTGTTTCACTATCCTGGTTAGGTTAGAATGGTTTGTTAGAATAAGTTGTCCTGTAGATTCACTTGATCAGTTTAAACCGATTCTCCCCTCTGTCTGTGCAGGATGACGAGCCGCCCGAGATCACCTACTGCGTGGTGGACCACACGGGCACCTTGTCGCTGCAGACCCTCACGCCCACCCAGCCCATGCCCAACGAGGATGAGCTCAACGCCAAGTTTGCCGAGCTGGTGGTATGTAGCTACGCGCATACAATTTCACTTTAATCATCATTTTACATCCTGTATTCTATGAGGTTTATTCATAATGTTCCATTTATAGTGAAAGAAGGTATTGAGGTTGAGAAGTATAAGTGCAGGGGGGGGGGGGGGGTTGGTTAGA
The DNA here is from genome assembly GCA_030545055.2 of Neoaliturus tenellus. Taxonomy (NCBI): domain Eukaryota; kingdom Metazoa; phylum Arthropoda; class Insecta; order Hemiptera; family Cicadellidae; genus Neoaliturus; species Neoaliturus tenellus. The sequence continues at coordinate 75,120,102 of CM061537.1, read as the reverse complement.
TAACCCCTTTAGCAACCTATCTGTAAGTCACAGAGTTCGAAAGGGCTGCACTGTGCATTATAATCCAAAATAAAAGCGACCGCTATATACAGGCTTAAATACCGCTGGTTCTGGCCACTATTGACTGTCCTCTCTCCAACTTCAGTCATAATACTTTTATTTTTGGGATTTCAAGTGTCTATCTCATTAAAAAATTTGAACCAACCATTGAATACAGATGCTTTAATGTAAAATTTATGTTTTTCAAACTTACTCGTTGATTTTGGCAACAAGATTATTGGTTACCTCATAGGCTGAAGCTCAGCTTCCAAACTCCAATAATGATCATCATTAATTCCCCATAAACTGGAGAGCATAAAATTATCCATGAAAATCTTCAGATTTAATTTTTCACTCAAACAAATTAAATTGTAAAGGATAGGCGAAGCATCAAAATCAGCAGCGTTGAAACCTGTAGCAGTTATTTTGATTTTGAATCATAGTGCTCAGCGTAATCCTAGTAACTTCCAGAACTTACAGATGGGTTCCTAAAGAGTTTATCTAACCAACGCTAGACGCTGGACTCGCGTGTCTCAATCTCCTCCTTCCCTAGATAAAAATGGAACTTATTTTATGAACAGTTTGTTTATTACAATGGAAATCCACAGACAATGTCTGAGTGAAAGGAGTTTGAAAACATCCAGGAGCATATTGTTCACTCCATTATCCTACATCAGGAATTTTGTCTATAACTTTGTTTTCTGATTGAAGAGGTGTTTGCTTTAATCCTCACGTTTAAAACCCAATAGAAGAAATTATTTCAAACAAATTAAATTAAAATAAGGACTAAAGAATCCCATTATTAAAAAATATAAAAGTAGTACATGCAAGAAATGAAGTCGACATTATTTACTGTTTTGTGGTGAAATGAAAATGCTAATAATAATGAAAAAAAGAAAAAAAAACTTAAACAAGGTGGGATTTTTATGGATGATAATATTTACTTCTATACTTGTTGCTCAAAATTGAGTAATATAGTTTATACTATCAATCGGAATTGCTAAAAATTTTACATTTAGTTCTAAATCAATTACCTAATACAAATCCAATATTATCAGTAACTAGCAAACAGCCCGTAAAAAATGACGGGTAATTTTCATAATGATTATTCATGAATTTGATGTTCACGTTTGAAAATGGTCACAGAATTTATTAATACACAGACAACATAGTATTCCAATTTCCATTTCTTTAGCTATGTGAACAGTTATTTATATACTGTATTAATATTCAAGCATGTTTCTTTTCCTCCTTTTTTCTCAGCTTGTAAGCAACGTAAAAGAAGCCCGCGCATACCGTTTGAAAGGTAGTGTATTTTAGATAAGCAGAATGGTATTTTAATTCACATCGGCCCCCGAGGCTACGCCCTTCAGGCTTCGAAAGTTTCAATGTTAATCTTATGGGAGAAGGATAATTGATTAATCATGAAACAGCTGTTGTAATAACAAATTATGGCAAATCAGGAAGAACAGTTAGTTTTATATATATATATTATTTTAACTAATTAGCTGAAGATCAACTAAATATTTGGTCGAAATTCGACCAGTGGACGATTTTCTAGTCTTTTTTAATAGGAAAGCATGTTTCTTTTCCTCCTTTCTTCTCAGCTCATGTGCATTATTATGAGAAATCCGCGCATACCATTAGAGAGGTATAGTCCTGCAGATGAGCAGGATCCTATTATAATTCACGTTGGACTCCAGGCCTACGCCCCACTTCAAAGTTTCAATGTTAATCTTTTGGAGGAAGGAGAATTGATTGAATCATTAGACAGCTGTTGTAAAAAACAGGAAGAACAGATGTTTCAGTTATAAAAATGTTTTTAAACTTCTTGGGTCCAGATCAACTCAAAATTTGGTCAATTTTTGATCAGGAGGCGATTTCTATATATTATTAATAGTTCATAAGTTTAAATAGTTTATAATACTATCATATGGTTTTACAACATAGTAGGCCTATGAGACGTTATAAAAAAAGATAATGATTAAAGGTTTTTAACCTTATTTCCATTTATTCCATTCCAATGGCCAATTAACTTATTTGTATAATTTTGCTGACTCGGAGGCCATTTAATTAGCCAGAGTTTTGAGTTTGTATCTTATTTAATTAACACTCGGCATTTACCAATCTTATTAAGTCTGTCGTCAACCTCTGGAATTTTTGCCTCCTTACGTTCTTGTTTAATTTTGTTAGATCCACGATAAGTCTAACGTCACCATTAGGTTTTTGCTTCGCTGAACACCATTCTGTGGGCTCTTCCACAGTGTTTTTGCATTTAATTGAACCTTACTTTCGAGTTCTGACTTGAATTTTTTATGTAATGGTATAGAAGTACATTCCTTGTTGAACTAAGTGATACTGAATTGTCCTCTAAGTCAATCGTAGTAGGTTTTTACCTTCACTAAAACACTATTCAAAATGTTTATTCTCTGTCTTTTGTTTCCACTTTATTTCCATCTCCTTTTCTTATTCTTGGTATTTCTTATTGTATTTCAAGACTTATTTCTTCCAGTTCGTAGTTACACATTATGAAATTTGTGTACCTCATTGTCTATATCAGTGGGAACAATAAACCAACTGTTAAACATGTAGAATCATAAGCCTACACGACCTTAAAAGGATGAAAAATAAGAATGTAAGGACGTTATATAACTTAGTTATAACAAAGATTAATAATAAATTAAAATACGGTGGGGAGAATTTTACAATCAAAATATTATGTTTATATATTTCAAAACATAAAGCTCATTAGCTGATAGATGAAAATATGTGCAAACAAATATTAATAAATAGCTCATAAGTTTAAATACATAAATTAAATCAAATATATATATATATTTTTTTTTTTTAGGGAGAGGCGGAAAAATGCATTACGCACACAGGTGGCCAGCCTGTAGTGTGGGGCTCCCCTAAAAAACGGGTTTACCCACCAAAAAACCTCCTCTACTCTTTAGGAATCTAACCTGGAATTGTTTATCACATTACGTCAGGCTAGGCCTAAATTTGGCTTACGCCCGTCGGGCTCGCTCCTTATCCAGCCGCTCTATCAAGGGATCTGCGCCACTTCGCGGTCCAGATCGGTTTTCTTTTCCAGGAGGATGCCCCGGACGAACTGTGACAAACAATCCCAGTTGCCCTCATCCTCCAAAATCTTTTGGCAGACCGAGTCCACCGAAAATGCACCAAATATTTGTGTGGCCTCCAGGCGGGGCCCTTCCCAACGGGGACAGCGGAAGAATGTGTGTTCCGCATCGTCGGGAACACCCGGGCAATAAATGCAGTCCGGTGAACCGGTCTTTCCCATCCGGTTCAGGTACGACCGAAAATAGCCGTGACCTGTCAAAAATTGGGTCAGGTAGTAGTCCACCTCCCCATGCCGCCGTTCCACCCATGGTTGGACCTGCTTGATAAGTCGCGCAGTCCATCGTCCTCGGGCGTCGTGCTCCCAGCTGTGTTGCCACTGCTGGAAGGTTCGGGAGCGCTCTTCTGTTCTTGCCGTGTCCTTGCCGATCTCGCCACGTCTCTGATAAATCGCTTTCCTCTCCCCTGCCAAGAGCTTGAATGGGATGACTCCGGCAACCACCAGGACGGCAGGCTCGGACACTGTCCGGTAGGCGGAACACACCCGGAGCGCAGCTTGACGCTGAACCCGGGCGAGTCGCAACCTGTAGCACTCCTTCATCAAATATATTAAATAAACTCTCTTTATAGTATAGCAACAAAACTTTTATTAAAACATCAGCTGTTAAATATTTATTTTACTGCTTTAAAAACCACTTCAACATTGCATGTCCTTGATTTCATTTGTAGGTATCTGTTAATTATCATAGAAATGAAAAGTTGTCTGTTTTGTTTTCAAAAATACTTTGTAAATCAGCAGTGGTGTCAAATTTCAATGTAAGATATGGATCACCTGGAGCAGTAAACAAATCGACAAAATCACGTCTTAGATTGGTCTAAATAAAGTCTAATTTTCATGTTGCGGCTTTAAAAGGCATTTCCCGAGGGCTACCATATTTTTCCTATCATCTAGGGGTCATGAGAAATTCATTGACACCAAAACGGACTCGATCCGTTCAGTAGTTCTCTCTCTAGACCCTTAAATGCACTCTTTTATTATATAAGACTAGGGGCTTGTAGGGGCAAAAGCCCCTAAAAGTCTAAATGGTACTGCTATCTCCAAAAGTTAGTTTAAATTCATCACCTCCCTGCACAGTTAATGTAATTCTTCTCAAGCTGTACTGTGAATTTATACTCTTGAATTTTCTTATAAAATATTACCTTAATCTTGATAGAACTTGTTGGTGGTATAAAATCAGCAATGAAACAATAGTTTTCCTTGTATTACGTACAGTAGTATATTTTGTGGAAAAATAAAAATTTATTACACTACTAAACTGCCGGACACAATGAAAATTGTTTTAACCTTAACCATGTATGTGATGAGCTTGTAACTCAAATAAAAATAAAATACTTCAATACAACATGACAAAATGGTTATTAATACTGTACACCGATGTATTCTGAACCCCAGTGTCTCCATGTCCCTGTGCCCCCCTCCTCCCCAGCTCCTCTTGTTCCTCATGCCTCCCCCATGTCCCTTGTTCCCCTGCATGACCCGTGCTTAGTACTCCCATATGCGCCAGGGACCCGCGTGCCTCCCATGCCCCCGCACCACCCGTAACACCTCGTGCCCGTCCCGCCTCTATGCTCCTGTGCTCCCATGTCCGCCGTTCTTCCCCATGTCCCCTATATCCAGCAAACCTTTTCCATGTCTCCCCCGTGCCCCCTGTCTAACTACCATGTGCCACCAAAGCCCCTCATGGCTCTGGTACCCTCCCATGCCCCCCCCCCCCGCCCCCTCACCACCAAGCTCCTGTTCCCTCCAACCTCTCGTACCCCTATTCCCGTGGTTCCACTCTGTCCGCCATCCTCCCTGTGTTTAAAACCGTTCTTCCCTGTGTCCCCATGCTACCAAAGGTTCTCTTGACCATTGTACCCTCCCATGCCCCCGCGCCCCCTGCCACCCCTTGGCCCCCGTTTCCCCAATGCTCCAGTGCCACCATGCCCGCCGTTCTTCCAAGTGCCCCTATGTCTCCCATGCCTCCCCCATGTCCCTTTCGCTCCCAAACCTCCCCCATGTCTAACTACCCCTGTGCCACCAAAGCCCTTAGTTCCCCCGGATACCCTCCCATAACCCTCGCCCCCCACGTCCCATACACTTGTACCCCTATGCCCCGTGTATCCTCTGTGCCCCACTCTCCCGAGCCTCCATGCCCGCCGTTCTTCCCTGTGTCTCCATGCCCCCCAAGCCCAACTACCCTTATACCACCAAAGCCCAACTTGCCCCTTGTACCCTCCCATGCTCCCGCGCCCTCCTTCTCCCATGCCCCCTTGGCCCCCGATTCCCCCACACTACTGTACCCCCATGACTGCCGTTCCTCCCCGAGTCCCCTTGCCCCCGGTCCTAAAGGGTATATGTTGTACTTCAGGGCCTGCACCCTAAGAACTGGGATGTCCACTACCCAATACCATCTCAAAGTACTGAGCTGGGTGAACGGGCATGGCTCTCTTTAAAAACTGAAGGAGGGCAGCTTCGGCTGTGCCGAACCCTGGCGGAGGTGGCATTGCCAATTGCACGCTTACTGGGTGTCTCACTCCAGCCCCCCCAAAAGGGGAAAATGATTCAGGATGTCGGGGATCTGGAGCTTCCGTGACCTTCGAGTGTGGTTGCAGTGTAGCCGGCGTCTTTGGGTTTCCAGAGACCTAGTTATTCCTCTTGGGTACTACCCATATCCCAAGTAAAACATAAAATGGGGACCTCGAGTTCCGGTTCGAGCCCCTGGCTTCGGCCAGTCCGGATATTGGGTTGGCCTCGAGGGGGCCGTGGTTGTCGGCATGCTCGGCACACAGCTTCGGCTGTGGAGGGCCCTCCAGCCTCATCTGGGAACGTTGCTCACATACGAAAGTTGAGAAGTAGCTTGGATAGTGCTGCCACTGACACTCATAGCTGTATGTTTGTGTTCAATGCCAGTTAAGTACCACAGGCCTGGTGAATTCCGGGTTTTGTGGGGGTCTAATCCTCCTTAATGTGATTTGGAACACTTGTTCCATAACTCCCCTTGTCGCAAGACAGGTCCGTTATGGTACGGACGGCCCGTGAGGGTAGGGGGGGCCACCATAAGGACCTAGTCCTTATGGGAGGAGAATCAAACAAAATGGAAATGGAAAATGCCCCCTGTCCTCCATGCCTCCCCCATTCTTCCACATACCCCCATGCCCTTTATATCCACCCATGCCCCAACATGCCCCCAATGTACATGTACCCCAATGCCCCCTACCCCCGTTCCATCGACATCCCTCGTGCTATGAGTGTAGTACGTTTGGTCTGTTCGTTCAATGTAAAACAATGAAAAACATTGATTTATATATTGTTTGTTTTTCGCACATTGTCATTTACATGAATAGAGCTTAGCTCTCCATCTGTATGGGTTAACGGGCATTGGTTGTTTCCATACTACCTACGTAAAGAAAGAAGTAGAGAATGAATAAAACAAAATATTCCTCACGCAGAGGTTATTCAATGTTTGTAGTTTACAATATTCAGTCGAAAATAAACTAACACTTTAGTCAAACGATTTAACTCTAACCACTAAATATAGCCAAAAATGTAAAACAGTAACATAATAACTAAACGTTATTCACTGAGTAAAGACAATATATCAACTATTATACTAACTGCATCAAAATTAAGAATCTTTTAATTGTGGTTTATTCAATACACAAAATCATTTTCGTCCTCAGTCCTGATTATATACTAAATGTCATAGATGTGGCTTTTTACCCTACTCATGAAGAAGAAATACACTGTGGATTCGTAATTTTTCCATGACTATTAGTGTTTTCCCTTTTTATAGTGCATTGCCGATTTTAAAAAGTTATAACTGAGATTATCTTAACTCAAAGTAAACAGCTGAGTTGTTCAGTTAATATAAAATATTCACTGGAACATCTGCTTAATCACACGTGTAGATCTAAAAATCTCCTCCCCATAAGATTAACATTGGAACTTCACGGACCAATGGGGCGAAGCCCAGGTAACTTTTGATAATTCTGGTATTTTTCCTTGCGTCCTTGGCACTCAAGCCTTAAAATGAGCCATCATACGTTGCCCTATCTTTCTCCTAACTCGAGATATTTCGTGGGGACCGCTTCGCTTACGGAATTATATATATAGACGAGATTACCCGAAGGGCAAGTTTGTATTAATGTAAATTTAACATATTATTATTTTATAATAGAAATTAAAAAAAAAAAAAACAGAACACGTACATCAAATAACAATTGTTAAATACTTAAGAAATTGTGTACGTGGAAGTACTTTCGCGGGTGGATAATTCCCGGTCTAGTCCATTGGAGGAAGTTTTGCTGGGGGTTGAATTCCGGGGGTAGTTTTGTCGGGGGTAGTTTTGCTGGGGGTAGTATTCCGGGGGTAGAATTCCAGGGGTAGATTTCCTGGGGGTAGTATTCCGGGGGTAGAAATCCGGGGGTAGTTTTGTCGGGGGTAGTTTTGCTGGGGGTAGTATTCCGGGGGTAGAATTCCGGGGGTAGTTTTCCACCACCCCTAGTAAACTTACAAAACATGGCTTAAATTGTTAATTATAGAAATAAATTATAAAATTTATGTTTGTTAATTATAAAATAAAAGTGCGTAACCAATGATTGAAGTAGAGTATAATGTATTCTCTTCAAAAGTTCGCGGCCGGAAAACTACCCCCATACCTGTGACGTCAAAATGACGTGGCGTTTTTTCATGGGGGTACTTTTCCTGGGGGTAGAATTCCGGCGCCCCATAAAAAGGATGATTTAATAAAAGCTGTCTTAATTTATTTTTGAAAAGTTTGTTACTGTTTATATTTTGCTATGAACTTGGCAGAGCCAAGTCATTTTAGTTCCAATATAGGCCTATTGGGGCTTCTTTTCATCAATGGAGAGCTTATGTAATTCTGCATACCTACTATAAAACCTTGTTCAGTCACTACAATCAGGTGATGTGCCAGTTGCGTACCGTTTAATAAAACACTGCTTTCGTTTAATGCTGAGCTCTAATTGGTATATAATTTTAATTTTAATGTTAATCTTGAAACTTGAGTAGTTTTAGGCTCATGTCGTATTTTAGAATTTGGCGCATAAATCGATCGTTGGATTTTCTTCTCCGTCAATACCAACGCAGTTGTCTCGTAGCCCGTTCCCCTTTTCGTTCCATGACAATAGTTGCGAGTAGTCAGCTTGTCGAAGCTTGTACCCTTGCCGTGGGGTTTACGTGGCCGCTCTGTGTATATTATGGAATAATAACATGGTGATAAACGTAATCTACGTCTACAATACAATTCCTAAAGAAAAACGCCACCCTCAAGGATTCCGTTAACGTAAGGAAATAAGCAGAGAAGGGATCAAATCAAAACTAAATATTCCTCATACGGAGGTTATATAATGTTAGTAGTTTACATAATATGATTCAGTCGGAAATAAACAAACACTCAATAAAACGATTCAACTCTAACTACTCTAAATAGCCAATATATAAAGCATTGATGTAATAACTAAACGAAATTAACTGATTAAAGACAATATATATATATATATATATTTAACAATTATGTCAAATATAAAACGTCTAATCCACTTTTAATCGTGATATATCAGCATATACAAAATCAATCTATTCCTGTCTAATTAAAGACATAGATGGGGTCATCTGTTGTGAATCAGTAATTTACCCATGACTATTAGTGTTCTCATTTTTTATAGTGTATTGCCAATTTTTTAAAGTTATAATTGTATGGTTATCTTAACTCAAAATATCTACTCAATAAACAGCTGAGTTTATGATAAAAAATATTTATTTTAACATCTGCTTAATTACACGTGCAGATCTAAAAATCTTCTTCCCATTAGATTAACATTGGAACTTCAAGGTCCAATGGGGCAAAGCCCAGGTAACTTTTGATAATTCTGGTATTTTTCCTTGCGTCCTTGGCCCAAAAGCTTTCAAATCAGCTATCGTCCGTTACCCTATCTTTCTTCTAACTCGAGATATTTCGTGGGGACCGATTCGCTTACGGAATTATATATATAGATTACTCAAAACTACACTTATTTACAGCTTCTCATTAACAGATGTTTAATATGTTCAACCAAATCCCAATGTTATTCTATTAATGGGAAATTTTTTAATTTAAATTATTGATAGAGCCTTTATTTAAAGTCTGATTCTCATAATTTTTTTGCAGAAAAACTACAGACCAAGCCCTATCCAATGACCCCAAAAACTTAAAAATCAAATGAAAATTGTAGGAGGAATCCCAATACAAAAAAAAAAAACCCTTTAGCGTATAAGTATAGATTAACCAACAAATTTTGGTAATTCAATCTCACTATGAAGTATCTTACTATTAAGTATTCATCCACGCATCCTTCGTTGGTGGTCACAGATAAAATCTTTGTGGTAATAATCAGCTTTATTTATCTAGAATACTATTGCTACCAGTGCAGTACAATGTGCCACATTAATGACATTAAGTTTACATGACAAGTACTTTGCTTGCTTATATTCTGCTTTAAAAATATTTTCTTTAGTATAGTTATACCATTGACTACCGTATGTACACTAACGTGAGTAGACTTCTCATAGCATAGGCGTATGTGAAACCTATTGACGGTGGTGCGATCTCGTGTGGCGTACATGGAAGTACACGTAACATATGATAGGTAAATCAGTATTACCACTCTTCTTAGAAACATTTTATATCTGAAAGTTATGTTTATGTTTTGGTAAAGTGTTTTTGCAGCACTGTCAATTCAGCTGAATAATAACAACATCGATAATAGTGACTCTGGTCAACACCTGCTACTAAGACAAAGCCGGAGTGCTCTGACGTCAAATGCCTTGTGACGTCACCTAAAAGGCAATGTCAAAACAATAATTTGTTTTTGTTTACATGGGCTGTTTTTCGTAAACTTCAATAAAATTGTCTCGTGTTTTGTTTATTAAATTTATAATGTATGGTGTATGGTGTTTTAAAACTAATTTTTCATTCAATAACAATTTTGTTCATAAATTTGGTTATTTCATATTGACTCGAAGTGCAATTTAAATATCTGAGTATTTTGAATAGTTTTGTGTGTTGTATTACGACCAAGCTAAATAGTTTTTACTTTGGAAGATTAGAAAGATTGTACTGACAACAATGAGGAAGAAAGAAGCGTATTTAATTTACCTAATAATCAGAAAGTTTCTTCTAGATGGTTGGGCTAAACGTTATTCTTAACATCAATTATATCAACGAACCCATGGTTGCCTGCTAGCAACCTTTCTTTGAAAAATTCATGAAACTGTCATGGGTACCGTGATTGAGCGTGTGAAGATTCATTTACAGCCTACTCATGAAAATTAATTGAAAGCATCAGGCGCTGATTTATAAATTTTATTGAAGAAACTACAATCAATGATGTTGCTGTAAAGAATTAAGATGATACGTCAATAACCTAACTCAGAAGTGACGAATGTAGTATGGCAAAAACAAACATTTTTCAATCTACGCAGCACAAGTTTTAATTGCATTACTATATTTCATTGATTATAACGAATAGTCTACCAGTTAATATGTTATTTTCAAATAAAATGTTTGAATCGTTGTGGCTAAATATTTGTACACATTTCATACTCATAGTTTAGGAAAGTACCGTGTGTAGGCTAAATAAATGGTATTGCCAACAATCTCATTAGAGGCCAAATGATAGTTAGGCCTACCGATAGTGTACTATTCTAATTTTTTAATTCCTGTAAAAATTAGTATCACTTTGTGTCCAAAAACATTATTTTAAGATATAAAATTATTGGAGTTAGACAATTGTTTAAACTTTTTCATGAAGTGAAAGCAAATAATTCATATTATTTAGGACGATAGGTACCGTTTTAAAAATCAAATATTGGAAATGAATACATTCCATTGTGGTACATCTCTAGGTTAGTTGTTAGGGTTAGGGTTGAGCGGAAAATGTTTTTGTTTTCGCTATCAGCTGATGCTAAAAGGCAAACAAAAATGGCAGCACTCCGGCTTTGTGTTCTAGGTGGTGTTGCTCTGGTGCCGCATACACTAAACTTCTAAATTTTTGCCTCAAACTAAATGCATTGGATGAGAGGTCTATTCACGCTAGTGTACATAGTCAATGGTTAGACTGTTTTTTATTCTATGAACAGCAGAACAGCTGTTGCACTTTGCAATTATATATGCCTCATGTTAATCTAATGAATAAAGAATTAATTTTCTGGGTTGTCCTTGCCCTTCAGAATAAGAATATTCAAAATCTAAAACCTAATTGCAAAGTATGAATTTATTTAAAATATTTGCAAAGTAACAAATATTTTTGTATCCCAAACCTTAAATTTTGTCGAGAAACTGTTTACATGAAACGATGTAAAAAAGAAAAACTCCTTTACATATTATAATAATTTAATGAAATCTTAAAATTTTAAATACTTTCTTACAGTTCTTTGAACTTTTTCAAGGTAATGACAGTAATGGTTTTTTTTTTCAATTTCCAGGAGGAGCTGGACCTGACAGCCCCAAATAAAGCGGCAATGCTGAGCCTACCCCCGGAGAAAAAATGGCAAATATACTGCAGTCAGAAAAAGGTCAGTGGGCATTTTACAAGTTATACTTCATCTTATTTATTGCTACAATACCATTACACATCTTTCCATGAAACTAACGAGTAATCTCTACCTCTTGTGAGGAAAAATGAACTAAAAGACAACAAAGTCGCTCAGAGGTATTACTCGTTGCACTTAAAAACTTTGTATGAAAATTTATAATCTTTCTAACCCCACAAAAATGCTTACAGTGTTCTACAAGCTGTGTTCAGCATTACCGTATATCACGAGAGAGTAGTTATAACCTTTTTTACATAGGGCTATTAAATTATGGGGTTTCCATCAAAATATTATCTTTTTATCCTTAAAAAATTCAATTTGTTATTTTTGCCAATTATTATTGTTCTTTATCTTCTGAATTAAATGCTTCAAGGCTTATAGCCCATCAGCGAATCCAATCATGCCTGTATACGCACGATTCTGTATATTTTTATGTTTTCATGTTTATCTATTTGTGATAATCCTTACTAGAACATGCTTTATACTGACAATCTTTGAGTATTTGAAGTACAGGAATCTAGGCGACGATTTGCCAGAGCCCGTTATTTAGTGCCTAATGCATGAGGAAATTCTTAAAAGACATGCACTAATGGAATAGTTTATTTTAGTACATACTTGAAACATTTAAAAACTATATGACCATTATTAATTTGAATTTACATTTCATGTTATTAATCTGATATATTTTTTGATTCAAGGACCAAGATGGCACAACAGACCTGTCACAGTTACCAGAGGAGTACATCGAGAGAGTGCAAGCATTGGCCAAGGTGAGTGGGTCTATAAAGTGGAAACAATCACTTGAATGTAGTCTTTTATTAGCACTTCACTCAGGTACCATGTGGGTAATATATCTACATTATTAATAACTCACAGAATAAAATTATAATTTGCGAAATCGTGATGACAAGTGGCACAGGTTTTAATCCAACACAAAATTACAACTTGAAACAAATTACATTAATAACTCAATCCAGTTGATTATGATTACCCTGCTTCACTATAATAATCAAGTCTAGTCAGTACTAAAATTAATCATATAAATAAGCTACTTACTCCTGCATTAATCTCAGAGTTTTATTGGAGTGGAGACTGCAGCAAAATCTTCATTTCATGTCAGAATTCATGATAAAAGTGATAAAAGGGTATTTTGTCATAATAAAACTATATCAGTAAACATCAGGGACGTATTTAAGCATTTGCCCTCTAGGCAGCGAACTTTTCCGCCCCCCCTCCCCCCCAAACTCGTCAGCGCGCTCCCTGACCTCACTACTAATAAATGCCGTGTCAGCTGATTTTGTAGAAAAGTATAATAAGTAATTCAGTAATTGCGTTCTTAAAATGCATAAAAAATATGATACATTTTGAGCACTTTTTAAGAACGCTGTCTAGTGGCGTACGAAGTAAACACGGGAGGGCGGAGCGAAAAGCAAGTGTTGAGCCAAAGCCCACGCCCGTGACCGCGAGCAACGACAATACTTTCGCCACGTTCGCCAGACTAATGTTAAAAGGGCGGCACGGAAAACTCACAGCCGTGTAGTGAATAAATTATTAAAATTGTTTCTAAAGTAAATTTGTAAATACACATCCAAAGGAAAGGACCCTACAAAACCCTAATGTCCATGATTTCTCCATTTGATTAATATTGGTAAGGAAAGTATTGGAGTTTCAAGTTTAACAGCTGTAAAGATCAAACACAAAACACCAGCGAAAACATCTATACGGTATCTATTCATACCAAAGAGGTTATGTTAATTCACTGAGATACACTGTTTAATGAACTGCATTAAGTGTAGAGCAAAATTGAGCGTTTCACAGATTGTTAAATGAGTGGTCTCAAATTCAAATTGGTTGGTCTCAGGAAATCAGTAAAGTAGTGGTATGTCCAAAAAGTTACAAGGAAAATGAGAAATAATGTGAAACACACTCCATTGCTTGATTTTGAGCAATGTTTACATTAGTATTATTTATTATCATTGGTGAAATCCCAAGAGAAATTTTGAGGTCAGGTTGCATATTTGATAGTTGAGACATCTTATTTTAAAATGGTAATGTGATATGGATTGAATTATGTGGCAATACAACCCCGAGTTTACGACAGAAAGCTGTTATTAACTCCTAAAACAAGCGAGAATGTTGGACCCTCGGGTGGTCATGAGGTGCTTATTTAAATCCATAATGCGGACCCTCCCACCCAGTCAAACTGTTGAAACAGCTTGTTTGGTGGGTGAAGAGCACGTGTGGCAATTGTATTTCATTTTGTTAAGAAACTTTAAATCTTTCAAATTTAAAGTATCGGCCAACTAAGTATTTAAAGACTATAAAACATTTGTTACTATGTATTCGTGTATATTTTTTGCTTCTTGCCTATGAGTATGTCAAGGACAGGAAAGGCCAATGCTCCGTACTCCACAATGCTTATATTATTGTGTTGTTTATCACACAGTTATCTTGCTTGCCCCACTTTTGTCATTTAGCGTTCAACAAATTACCTAACCACACGTAACATGTACTAATGTAATTGAACATTTACTCAGCAGTTCATGCAGTGGACTATTGCCGTAGATGACCACTTCATGCAACTGCTCCTTCCAATAGTGTTTTGGTTTGTAAAAATTGAGTTTTCGGAAAGAAAATAAACATAAGGAAAAGCACTAATAGTTTATGGTATTCTTATAAAAACATTTATGTCATGCGTAATGTACTTAATACACAAACTGAAAACATAAACATTTGTACAAACCTGAAAAAAATCAAATCAACACATTGTGCTCTGGCTGATGCCGTGTGTAGACTCACAACAGTTGTAAATTATTTTTATTTATTTAAAAAATTATTTTTAATGTTGATTCTGATATTGGCGGAAGTTATATTGTTTGGCATAACAGCTAAGCATATCAAGTAGTTGGTTAAATGAGGTTATTTTAAAATTAAAACCATACATTTGCTCTAATTTATGACCAATCCGTTCGTAAATTCATTAAAATGTCTTAAGAAATCACTAGTTGGGAATGTAAATACTGGGAGCGCTACTGTAGTTTCCTTTTTTTGGGCATATACAAACTAACTGTGAATGTAGTTACGATTACCCTACATGAAAAATGTGAGTAAATTCATAAGAAAATAATAAACTTATATCAATTTCCTCAGATGAATATATATACTTCAAATAAAAAATATGGTGCTAAAAAAGTTTTTGTTATTAATTTAATAAAAATATTTTCAATTTTTTGTAAATTGCCAAAGTGCTGCTCCCAAAATTTTGTTACTATAGGATCCACCCTTTTCAGCCTATTTAGAAATACAGCCCTGATTATCAATATTTGACTTCTTTTACATTCCGTCATCTGTTTCTAAAATGTCAACAACAACAAAATGTCTAAAAAAACGCTGGTTCAATTTTACAATAAAACACCAAATTATATTACGGATGAGGTCTCATGTAAGAAATTCAAAATCAAACTTAAGCAGTCCCCCATCAACAAAGCTATATGTATCCTTTTGATAAGTTATAATTTTAAACTACTTTGTTAGATTCTGAGATTTAGGCTAGGTTACTATTTTACGATTATTTAAAACCTACAAACATTAGTTACTAGTATATCAACTACAAATGAACAAAAATATTTACAATTGCATTAATAAATCGACAAAAATTAACGTTGCAAGTTGTGATGTTAGGTAACCAACACATTGGACTTCATTAGTTAGTGCATATAAACTTTGTTTATATTTTCCTGGGGGATTTCGGGAGTAAAGTTCGTTGTCTTCCTCGCCTACAAGCCGTAGCCCCAACAATTTCTATGAGGGAGACAAATCTGCTCTTAACTCCCTTAATACGTAAATAACTATTAGTCTTTGAAACAACTACAACTTATACGTTTTGTTCCCAGATCGTCGGGTCGGAGGAGAACATCGGTGAGCAGGAGATGATCAGCCGCACACGAACGCTGGACTCGCTCAAGACGGCTCTGCGCACGCAGCCGCACAGCTTCGTCCTGCGTTTTGTCGAGTGCGACGGCCTGCTGGCACTGCTGGCGTGTCTCACGGCCATGGACTACGACACAGCACAGTCGCCCGTGCATACGTCGCTCATCGGCTGTGTCAAAGCTCTGATGAACAACTCGGTGAGTAATTTGCCTCCTAAGGAAGAGACAAGGTACTTGCAACACTGTCTAGTGAAATTTGGCTGTAATGTCGCTACACCAATTTATTACAACGCTAGCTGATTATAAACTGGTAACAATTGAGGTTCCGAGTTTCAAGTAGACAACCAACAATATTGGATAGCCATAATGAGTGTTTATCAACTTTATGTAATAATGTGTGTTTCAAGAGCAAGTTGATGTCCAAGCCCGTTGGTTTTGTTGCTAGGTTAGTAATCATGTTTCACTTTACTCTCTTAATACTCAAATAACTATTCTAAAGGCCAGACATATGTTTTCACAACAGCAATAGCAACAATGGTTATTGTATAAGTTTCACGAAAATAGTCCGATGAGGATGCTTTGATTGATGCTTTGTTGCCAAATCTATCCAAAAACATATTTTTATACAATATTACACATGGTAAACGTAACAATAAATGACAACATTGCATGGTGATAGGGGCACAGATGTTAAAATTTTTATCGGACTATTTTTGTGGACCTTACTATAATACAATTATATGTTTGCAATGAGATGACCAAGCCCCTAAACATATTTAGTTGGATTCTGATTGAGTTTGAACCAATTGACCTCTTAAAGTACAAGAAGCAAACAAACTCAATAATCGCCTTGCTTTTTCAGAATCTAAGTTCTTTTACATTGTTAATTATTATACTCCCATACTCCCAGGTAGTGAGATCTAATGTGTTTATGCTACTACAACTCTGTCCCCCCACTTGATCTTTAATATTTCAAGTCACCAATTGTCGCATTCCCTATCAACCTCTCCCTTCCATCAGCTTCATTACAGTGCTTCCTTGCTGACCTTTTTAAACCCGACTAATTTTTGGTAAGAAACACTTGCACGTTGACGTTCTATCCCACTCAGTAACCGAACATGTCCGCAGACGGGTCGCGCGCACGTGCTGGCGCACCCGACGGCCATAGACACGATCGCACAGAGCCTCTCCACGGAAAACATCAAGACCAAGGTGGCGGTGATGGAGATCCTCGGGGCCGTGTGTCTGGTGCCCGGTGGCCACAAGAAGGTGCTCGACGCCATGACGCACTACCAGCGGTTCACCTTCGAGCGGGCACGCTTTCAGGTGGGTGCTATCTCTTGGTATCCAAGCTTAACATAGTGCAGGGAGGTCCACAAAGTAGTGACACAACATGAGTTTTTGTGAACAAAATTTCAACTACAGTACATTCTCTCGTTCATCGGAACTAATGTGGCGGACGTCCGGTTCGGATGTCAAAAAATTCCGATGAAGCGGAGTCCGTCGTGAGTCATCATTTCCGCCCGCACGGTGACCTATCGTGATTGTATTCACTCTTGTTTTTAAGATAACACAAGAGATTTTATGAAAATAAGGCACTTAAACTTTGAACATCCTAACAATGAACCTATAGGAATAAAAAAAACATAGGAAATAAAGATCCAAAATCTTTATTCTCATATTCCATATTTATATTCTAGCTTCAGCAGTCAACTGACTTTCACGTAACACAGGTGCAGTCGCGACGCGAGACAGACTGAATGACAGTTTGGGAAGCGGTCAAAGCGGATGTATTGTTCACTTCCTGCCCCCTTCCTCTTTCTATTTTTGTCCAAATACTCCACGGCCTCGTAAATCACATCGATGGGTACAGATTATGTAAAACGCCTGATGACTTTTGATGCAAAATGTGATACTTCACTGTTATTCGGATAGAACAAATGGAAATTGAAGGCGCTAAAACGGAAAATTATTTATTTCGTAAGAAATAAAAAATTAATACAGTAATGTCCAGATTTTCAGTTCCGATGAAGCGGAGTTCTGATATCGCCAAGACCGATGAACGAGAGTGTATTGTATTGTCTAAGCAAAGACCTAAATGTACATTATTAAAGTTTGCAGATATTTATGAAATTTAAGTATTACCATACAATTTTACATTGTAGGAGATTAAAAACAAAATTAGTTACACTAACAACAATCTCAGATTATTGGTACTTCCAGCCTGAAGCAATCCCTTGTTAGAATATTGTGATGGGTTTCGCCAATTTCAGCATCATAGATGTCAAAGTGAGTTTGACATAAACTAATAGTAGCCTACGCTACACATACAAAAATATCACCTTGAAGACTTTTGAGTGTATTCATCGGCAAGGTGATTATTTTTTTTATGTGTAATGTACTATTAGGTTTTATGGGTTTGTGGATGTTCGATGATGCAGTAATCGGCGAAATATGACACAATAGTCCCAAAAAAGAAGATTACTTCAGGCTGTATAAGGACAGTAGGCCTCCCAATAATCTGATTTTATAAAGCAAATCTAGTAATGTATTTTCCAAGACACTAACAGTTCAATATTTTTATCAACAAACTATAAAACAATTTGTCTCAAACCAATTTTTTGTGTGAAAACAATGATGTTTTATTTTTAAGTACACCAATTAGTCTTGTGATCAGTTATTATTTTATATTGGTTGAAAAAATTTAAATGAAATTCTTCAAATGAAATGTTATTTTGTCAAATTAGTGGTATTTTGGCCTAAATAAATACTTCCACACCAACTGTTCTTTTAAGTCAAAATCTACTCCTTGTAAAAAGGGGGTAAAACTTTACTTTTTCTTGCAAGGAAAACAAAGTAGTACTTTGTATCCCAAGGGCAACAAAGTAAATGTACAAGAATAATATTGACAATCTGTCATCATAGTGCAGTGAAAGCTGGCAAAGCTGTCACTACACCAGCTGATTATGAATGGGACACAATTAATTGACATTCCAAGTTTTGAGGTTGGATAAGAGGTGATCTTACCAACTTTCCCGGGGGATTTTGATGGGGTTGGGATAAAAGGATGTGGGTATTTCTGGAGAAAAGTTCACTGTCTCCCTGGCAATACTGTACATTAATTTTCCTCAGGAGCTCCCTTAATACACAAATACCTATCATAGAATCTGAAAGTTTTAATATTCCAATCCCAAAATCAAAAATTACAAAACCCCGTTTTCTCACAAGCTTTATCCACGCATAGGGTATCATCAACGACCTGGACCGCAGCACGGGTGCGTATCGGGACGATGTCTGCCTCAAGACGGCCATCATGAGTTTCATCAACGCGGTGCTCAACTACGGTCCCGGCCAGGAGAACCTCGAGTTCCGACTACACCTCCGATATGAGCTGCTCATGCTCGGCATACAGCACGTCATAGAGAAGCTACGCAGGCACGACAACGAGACGTTGAACAGGTGATGCTTTTTCTTCCTTGGCAGGGTTGAGTATAATTTACCCCAAGTAACCCATTGTAGAAGTTAGACCGTTTGAATCATACCACCTGGTGAAGGCTCTTAGTAAAGCCTACTAGCTGGGGGATGCCCATTTCCTTTATTTATATCTACTATAATATATCCTTACCAAGCAATTTCAATATTAGTGGATGAATGCTTGGCATGCAGCCATAAAGGTTCCATAGATTCTACCTTTGCTGCACAGAATCTGCAAAGATCGGATGGACTAAGACTGATTGTTTTGAGTTGGTTCTTCAGTAACCCATGCCTAGTCATTATCCCTACCAGTTTGCTGATGTCCCTTTTTCTCCTACATTAGGTCTTTGATTTGAATTTTTTTTTATCTTGGGGTTTTCAACACTAGTGGCATTTTTCAACGTTTTGATGGGGAACTGTCCAAACCCCAATAGTTCATATGTATATATATATATATATATATATATATATATATATATATATATATATATATATATATATATATATATATATATATAGGTTTGTCCTATATACAGTGGAACATCTCTAAAGGGCTCTAGTTGTATATGATGGTCATCTTTTCCTTGCCAAAGCAATGACTTTCTCATCGCCTTCTGTAGGCGATCTTCTTTAGAATTCTTCTTCTTTAGGATTCTTCTTCTTAGGATTCTTCTTTCTGAGTGCACATGGTTGTGTTCTGCCAAACCCTTTACTGCGCTCCTAAAATCTTGTACTGTCTGTGACTCCATCACGCATGAAGCTATAGTGCTTTCAAAGCAGCTTGGATATCTGCTAGGATCAATCTTCTTCCTCTCCTTCACCCACTAGCCAGTGAGGATTTTCCTCAGCAACAACACTCTTCTAGCAGTGTTCAGGACTTCTGATTAAAACACCATTTCTGTGCTTCCTAAGGCCTGTGAAATGCTGGTTCTTTACCATTCACTCCTAGCCATAATCTGTTGTCTTTCCAGCTTCCATAGATAATGATTTGTGCGAATAACACCTGGGCTGAATTCAGGGAGGAAGTTGTATGGTCACAGCTTCCTTCCTCTTTTAGTTTTAATAATTTAATCACTTAGACAATCTAACCCCCCACCCCTCATGAAACTCATGAGGGGTTGCCAGGGTAAAATATGTTGGAATCAAGACTTTGGAAGATATAGGAAACAGTTTCTTTGTTGGACATCAGAAGCCCTCTTAACGCCCTTCATCACCACAGTAGGTTGAAGGAAATAATACCTGAAATGGTCACAAAATTACAAAACATTGTTGCATGTATAAGTATGGCCAAACATCTTGTTTTCAATGAAATATTCCAGATACTTGAGTTCTTTTCAAGTGTCATGTTTATTTCCAAGAGTAATTTTTATAGACCATAACCATTGACTTTGTACACTACGTGAATAGACCTCTCATCCAATGCTTTTAGTTTGAGGCAAAAATTTGGAAGTTTGGTGGATGCCGCACCAGAGTCGCTGCCATCGATGTTGTTATTATTCAGCTGAATTTACAGTGCTGCCAAAACATTTTACCAAAACATAAACATAACTATCAGTTATAAAATGTTTCATCCTTGGTTTAGAAGAGTGGTAATACTGATTTATCTATCATATGTTACGTGTACTTCGATGGATGCCGCACGAGATGGCACCACCGTCAATGTGCTTCACACACGCCTATGCTATGAGAAGTCTACTCACGTAGTGTACAAAGTCAATGCCATAACTAAAAACATCTAGTTAATAATAATATTACAATGACCATTTATTGTAATTTTTACAAGGAGTATGCTATCTACTTTCAGAACTTTCAATTTTTTATATTTTTTTACAGCGGGAAATCTAATGCAATAGAGGATGTATTTCCAGAGAGAGCTTGGACAATCAATCCAAAAGGCGGTTAGAGGACTTATAGGGGACGGTGAAGAGAGTTTTTATTGTAGTCATGGTTGGAATCATTTATTTCTTTTGTTTTCAACATGTTTTATAAAGTAAACACTTGAAAATATTAAAAACAAAACGAAAACCTTTATTACACTTTCTATATCAAAAATCAAATTTTCGGCATTAGCCTTATTTGACATAATTTATTACCTACACATAATTTGTTATGATGAATTTTTATAAGATCATTTCAATAAAACCTAATAAATAAATAAAAATGCATAGTTTGGTCTTAATTGCCAAAAGTTAACTATTGGAAAATATTTTTTAACTGTAAATTAGAATACTGCAATTTTTTTTAGGCTATACCCTACATTGAATAAAAGTTATAATACTAAGATTGATATTGATTTTCAGGCATTTAGACTTCTTTGAAATGGTCCGGAATGAAGATGAGAAGGAACTGGCGAGGAAGTTTGAAAAAGTAAGGAATTTAACGACTTCTACTCTAATAAATTTCACTACACTATTTTCTTAGTTAAAAAATTCAAACTTGTTAACTGAAAGTTTTAGATGATTATTAAATAATAAAAAATACTTTAAATAGAAAGAGTGTTTTTTACTAGGCATTAAAGAAATAAACACTCATACTTGGGAACCTTTATTGTTAAAACTTTTTCATCACTCCGTATACGAAAGTGACAACTTGCCGTACAGCTGAGACCTTGGAAAGTAGTCATTTCCCAAACTGTCACCGTCAGCTGATTTTACTGACCTGTACGGAAAGTAATGTTTGTAAACATTACTTTCCGTCCAAGGTAAACAAACTTTTCCGTACAGCAACAATCAGCTGGGTTTAAAACAAATTAAATTTTGAATTCCAGCTTTGTTTACTTTGTCCAATGGCGAAGAATTTACAAAAATAATCCTCCTTTAAAACTTCCACATTTATTAATAATTGCGTCGTGATGAAAAGTATCGTTCACAACTCGTCCGGAATGCCCATTTCCAGGCTCGATGGTGTTTTCCATGCTCGGCTTCGCCTCGTGCGTAAAACATTATCTCGCCCAGAAATGGGTCACTTTCCGGACTAGTGGTGAAATATACTATATTATAATAATCTGATCCAGCACTTTGGTAGAGGAGGACACAGAATTGACACAGTGCAAAAAATCATGTTTCCAAACTTGGTAGAAGATACATATTAAATGTTAAATGGGGTTACAGCTTAAATTAATCTTGAAAGTGTGAACGTTTTAAAAATTGTTGATTTAGACAGATTGGCATACCCCAAAAACCATAACAAAATTTTGTTTATTATACCACAAAACATAAACCAACAATTCTAATGTTTGTTGCAATTTCAGGAGCAAGTGGACAACAAATCGGCGTCCGGAATGTTTGAAGTGTTGAGACGCAAACTAAGTCACACGGCCGCCTACCCCCACTTCCTCTCCCTACTGCATCATTGCATCTTACTGCCGCGTATGTAGCAATGCTTGTCTTTATCTTTTAATGTAGAATAATTACTTAACAATATGTTTATTTAAGGTAAAAAACTATACATGAAGTGAAAATTGGGTAGTTATATGAGTACCTAAGGGTGATATTACCCTTACACGTAATCTTTTCACACTTAAAAGTCTGCAGTAACTGCTATCTTGGATTTTTATTCCCATAAGACTAAAGTTAAATTTGAAACGTCCGTTAGGCCTTAAAGATTGATAAAAAGAGATCTGTATAGCATATATAATTTTAAACAAACTTTATTGCCTATGGGACTATGAAATATAAAAAAAAATGTACTATTCATTGTTTGATTAACCCGGGACAACTCGCGCTATCGACAGTCCCGTGGTCACTCGCGCCGTTAGAGCGCTCCTAACATTTGACAGCATCTTAAATTTCAAAGTAAATATCATATATTTGTTTGGTAAATGAATAAAAATAAATCATTACACATTTAAAGTAAAATTACATGTTTATTGTAATTTACAACTTTTTTTACTCAAAAAGTAAGACTCTGGCAGTTCCACGATCACTCGCTCCGTTAGAACTATACTAACAAGGAGAGTCACGCGAACGCTCGCGCAGTTAGGCGGGCACTAACAAGGGCGGAGGCGCGAGCGTTCCCCCCCTCCGAAATTACCCTCCTAACCACACTATCCGCCCCAAACTGCTGTAGCGGGTGGACAGAATACTGAGGAAAGCATTCTTAAAAGCTGAGTCGCAAGAAATCATTATTAAAAAATTTTCTTCAGAGGAACTAAAAATGTGAGCATCAATCTAATACCGCGAGTGATCCCGGGTTAATAAACAACAAAGTATTCTCAACATTTTTCAGTTGTTTAATCTCTCCAAAATTCAACTGAAAATTGTTGTGCTCCTTGTATTAAAATTTCCCATATACTCCCCAGAGTTAGACTTTTAGATAGTTGGACACTCTCCAAGTCCACAAAGTGGCGAAGTATCGGGGTTCTACTGTGTTAGCATCCTGCCTTTAGATGTTTTGTTGTTGACTGTTTGTGCTACATACCCACTCCCAAACGGGATCCTGGTTGACCGCTATGCACAATGGGGAATCTTCCCCCCATCTAGGATTCCTTGTGATCAAAGAGGAGGAACTTACTCCCCACGTGTTTGCCCCACCTGAAAGCAGTGCTGGATTCTCCAGAGTGTTTTTGCTACCAGATCTTTCCCTTTTTCATGGTTTCAAATACAGTTATTGGGTGAGAAGTATATTTTTGTAGTATATGTAGCCAATGATGTAATTTTATCGTCACTATTACAGTAGACTCCCTCTTAACCGGCCACCTTTTAACTGGTCTCCGCTTTAACCGGCCTACCCTGACACAAAATAACATCTTTTTAACCGGCCATTTTTTATCTCAATATCGCTTTAACCGGCCGCGTTTCGCCGGAAACTAAGTTTTCTTATCTAATGTATCATTCAATTCAACTTTATTTCATATTGACGTTCTCAAACCAATTAAACTATAATGTCCTGGACAAAAGTGACTGCCACAAGAAGCCAATGCGTTTGGACCTACTATCCAGTACACCACAATAAAGAAACAAATTAATATTAGTGTAGGTTTGTTGTGGATTTCATGGGTGGTGGATATTAGCTATAAATCATATACAGTAATGTATTTAAGGTTGTTTTTCAAGTAATAATTATATTTAGGTCATATAAAATTGTGGGATGGCGTTCTTAAATGAACATTGGTTTAACCGGCCAATTCATTATCCGGCCGCGGTCTGTTCCCGAGGTGGCCGGTTAAGAGGGAGTCTACTGTACAAGCAAGTGTTATTTTCTCTTCACCGATGTTACAGTGGACTACGGCAGCCATCCGCAGCACTGGTTGCTGTTTGACCGGATCGTCCAACAGCTGGTGCTACAGACAGAGAGTGGGACGGATCTGGACGCAGCACCCCTCAGCATCAACGTCAAGGAGATCGTGCAACTGTGAGTGGCTTCATTACGTCAAAAGTGCAAAGTATCATGTAAAGTGGTTAATGGAATGGATAATTGGATGAATAATTGTAGCTAGGAATTAATTGTTTTTGTGAAAAGCATTATTATTGGACAGTGGCTGTAGCTCAGTAGTAGACTCTGGGTTATCACTCAGTGGGTCCGAGTTTAGCTCCCTGCTTTGGGACAGCAAGATTGTTCAGCTGCTCCCATTGGTTGGAAGTTACGTTAAGCCGGGTATATAGAAAACAAAAATACTTGGCCTTTCAGGCGAGGAGTACTGTCATTAAATTTCTGATCTCCTTCCACTAAAAGTCACATGAAATTTATTTATTATTGGTAAGGAAGACATAAGTTTTGACTTGTAGAACGTCAATTGAAAGAATTACATTTTAAAGTTATGGTTTTTCAAAGCTTTAAGGTGAAAAATTGGGTGTTAATAGCCCGTCTGATGGCTTTATTGCTTACTGCGTTGAACCCTTATTGCTAAGACTTACTGCAAACAGCCAGGCTCAAGTAATTTCCTGTAACATGGGCTAATTCTATGTAGGTTAAAGAATTGCTTACTACCGCCCTGTACCACCGCCTTATTGAACCAGGAAACATGATTAAAACCAGACCTTGTCAAATTTATCACCATTGTATGTAAGTAAATCATTATAATGCAAATACATCTTTGTGAAGTCTTTCAAGTTTGAACATGATCTACTCAATTTCCACTTTGTTACCTTTTCTTTGAAAATGTTAATGTAAATGATCATTGATATGTTATGTTTTTCCTTTAGATTAGCCAAAGAAGAAGAATTAGTAGCTGCAAGGAAAAAGGCAGACGAATTAGAAAAAGAGAACACGGAAATGGCAACGAAACTGGCTAAAAAAGAACAAGAGTTAGATTTGCGAACACAAGAAAAGGTAAAATAAAAAATTCTTGGAATCCCTTTTTTTGTTCAAAGTATTTAACCAAAAGACAAGTCGAAACTCTTACTTCAGAAAGAAAACCAAACTTTTAAAGTAAAAGACAATTAATTAATTTTTTTATTTCTTTTGTATTATACACAAGTATATAAGCTGAAATTTGTTATATTCATTGTTACAAGGTATTATATTACACCAGTTACACAACAACATTGTTTTACTGTACTAAACCTATAATATTTTAATTTTATTTCCAAATTGAAACTATACCTAAAGAATGTGTCAAAAGGTATTAAACCAATCTAAGAGAACCATTTTAATTCAAAGATCGACTTAAGGTTCCTTTCTTATCAAAAATTTTCCTAACCACAATGCTGTCATCGCAGGAAGACGTGGAAGCCAGCTTGTCCAGGGTGAAGGAGCGTCTGGAGAAGGAGACAGCAGCAAACCTGGAGGCAAAACAGAGAATATCACAGCTGGAGGACCGGACGAGCGAGTTAGAACATGAACGGCTGCGGCTGGAGCGGCTGGTGACTTGTGGAAGTCTGTCCGACGACACCAAGGTACGGGCTGAGCTGAGGCCTAAAGTGTGGCGGTGAAGTACTTTCAAAGATGCACTGCCCTGAATATAGTTATAAGTTCAAGAAATCCAACAATAGCATATGTTGAAAATTGTCTGTAATACAGTAGATGTCCTCTAGTCTGGCTTTGGATGGTTTGGCCGCCGGATAATCCGGTCGTGGTATTCCGGAAATAAGATGTTCAGCCGCGGGCGTTTCCAACGGAAAAAATAGTCAAGAGTCAACTTGTCGCATGTTATATCACTCAATCATGTCAGTTCAATTGACAATTTCCAGAATATTTGGTTTTGGATGTCTTCTAAAATTTGGTGTTAGTGTTTTATTTTTGATCGTTATCTTTTTGTTGGGTGTTTCGCGACCCGATCGTCGATGTAACACAGAAGTTAGGTCACTACTTCACAGATTCTGTAGCTTTTACCGTCCCATTTATGGGTTAGGGCCTTTGTTGATAGAATAGAAAACCAGTATTATTGTCTGTTAAATGCAGTTTCAACACTAGCGACCGCTTTTCCATTTCTGATCGTCATTTCGGTGCTACAACGTCTGAGAAGGAGAAAATCATGATGGTTAAAAAGTTGATACATAGCATTGACTTTGCAAGTATGATTCCCTTCATTGATAAATACATCCTAATAGTTCATTGTTGGAACAACATATCATATAGGTCTCTGTTTAACCCGTTAAGTAAACCACCGGTTGATCCAGCCATTTTGAAATCTGGCCGGTGGTTCGGTCCCAAGGTGGCCGATTAGGGCCGGATTAGGGCTTCTACTGAAGTCGGTATAAAGAGACTTAATGAGAATTGAAGTTCTATAACTCATCCCTTTACTTTGAATGAATTGGAACTTTTATATTCATGAGTAAAGTAACAGAGATAAATAAACTGCCCACTCCTTTTTGAAAATGTACTTTATTATTGTGTATAAGTTATTCTTGATATTTTCTAGCACTTATTTTAGCAAACCTCAATGTTTTTCCTTCGCAAACTCTTATCACAAGAAAATAAAAAAATTTGAAATAGTTACTTTGTGTTCAGCTAAAAGCAAACCTAATCATTTTGTCATTCCAAAATCAAACGTTGACTTTTAATTTTTCCAGGCTGTCAGCTTGGGAAAACTCAATGGACCGTTGGAAAATGGCCATGACACAAATCACATATCGGAGAGCAAAGCGCCCCCTCCCCCGCCGTGCCCCTCCTTACCCCCACCTCCCCCTCCGGTCCCCGGACCCCCTCCCCCTCCCTCGGCCCCCCTCCCCCCTCCCGCCATGGCCCCTCCCCTCCCTCGACCTGCTGTGACCAAGAACGTGCCACAGCCGTCCAACCCGCTCAAGTCATTCAACTGGTCCAAGCTGCCCGACACAAAGGTGAACGGAACCGTCTGGACGGAACTGGACGACACCAAGCTGTACACCGCCATGGAGCTGGAGAACATCGACAAACTGTTCTGCGCCTACCAGAAGAACGGAGTTGCCGTGAGTTGAATCTTCTCTAACACGTGTTAAACTTGCTAGATATTTTTGCTCCTTAAATTAATTTACAGTACATTCTCATTCATCCAACTCGGTGGCATTGGAACTCTGTTTCATTGGAACTGATAATCTGGACATAGTTATAATTATTTTTTTTCTACTAAAAACAATTTTTATATTTTAGAGCCTTCAATTTCTAATTTTTAATACTCACAATATAGTAATGTATCACATTTTTTCACTTGTCACCAGGTGCTTTTCATAATTTGCATCCCTTGATGTGATTAAAGAGGCTGTGTAAGTAATTGCACAGAAATAGAAAGAGTGGTGACAGGAAGTAAACATCCGCTTTTTAAACTGTCTGTCTGTGTCACCTGTGTTACGTGAAATGTCAATTGACTGTTGAAATATTAGTGAAAAGCGGAAAAAGGTTTGTGTGTCTATCGAGGACAAACTTACAACTATTAAAAAATTGATGCCGGTGAGGAGGCAAGAAAGATTGCTATTTAATATGGAGTAGGACATTTGGTGGATCGTTATTTCCAACATTGTTTTTTATTTCTGTAAGCAGTGTTGTAGTGGCAAATTTTCCAACGTGGGAACGCTTAATATACTAGTCAAATTTTCTGAAAATTTAGATAAAATTTCCCTGAATGCTAGTGAATATTAGTGAAAAGCGGAAAAAGGTTTGTGTGTGTCTATCGAGGACAAACTTACAACTATTAAAAAATTGATGCCGGTGAGGAGGCAAGAAAGATTGATTTAATATGGAGTAGGACATTTGGTGGATCGTTATTTCCAACATTGTTTTTTATTTCTGTAAGCAGTGTTGTAGTGGCAAATTTTCCAACGTGGGAACGCTTAATATATTAGTCAAATTTTCTGAAAATTTAGATAAAATTTCCCTGAATGCGTACATAGCCCTTATTGCCCTTATCGCCCTGAATGCGTTTATTCCCTTTGGAACATAGCAATAGCTTTGCGTATTAGGCTATGTATTTTAAGTAAACTGAATTTGCTGATGATTCAAGAAATTATTTAATAATTTAGATGATTTTGAGAAAAGCAAATTAAAAAGCAGTATATCCAAACCTATGATATATTTTTTTATATACCTTTGTTTATAGTATACTTAACTAACTTTATTATTTCACAAGAGAAGGTTGTTTATGAAAAGGTTATTAATTTGATTTATTAACTACTTTTCTTTTTAACCCCCAAAATAGCAACATACATAACCTAATTTTCAGATGACATATTCTACACAAGTATAAAAGCAGAGAATTAAAATAAATTAAATCCATAAAACATCGGAAAAACAGAATAATTAGTTAAAATGAAAGTTCATTGACAGATTGACAAAATCATGATTACAACTAGTCGGCAAATGCGTCCTCTTTCTGTAGATGTGGAAGGGTTTTGGAGGGACAGGAGAGTAATGCCCGCCACTGTATACCGTATGTACTCTGTGCACAATACAAAGTTCAAGCGAGAGTGAGTGGAAACAGATGCAGATACAGAGTAAAATTGTGTTTACAAAAGTATATTGCATTTTATTATTGACATAGAAATATTTAAATTTTTCATTTTTTTTACTGGTTAATTAATATTTGTATTTAGAAACATATTAGCTATTTTCCCGGATTTTCCCTGAATGTGGCACTGGGATTTTCCCAGGTTCTTGAAAACCAGTGTGGGAACGCCGTTCCCGCGCGTTCTCACACCACTACACCACTGTCTGTAAGTTCATTTTACCATGTTCAAAGTTTTAGCATCTCATTTTCAGAAAATCTCTCGTGTAATCTCACCAACAATAGTGAATATAACCATTGGTCGCTGTATTGTTGAAATAGATTGGTAAACCAAGAATTTCGGTAAAGGAACATTTTGTGTCTCTAAATATAATGACCGTATATGGAATTTATATATTTGAAACCATTTTATCATTGGGAAAAATATCAAATGATCTAAAATTTGTTGGGGACAACCACAACTATAACACCAGAAACAGAGGAGAAAAATAGCTCTTGAATCCCACAGGCTAGAACTATATACAAAAAAAACCCACACATATTGGTTCAAAATTTTACAATAAAATTCCAAAAGATATACAATCTGCAAATAGCCAATCTGAGTTTAAGAAAAAATTAAAAAAATTTCTTGTCAGCAAGGCCTTATATTCCTTTGAAGAATTTGATTAAAGGCAGTTCTTAATTATTTATTATTAATTATAACTGTATAGAACCTTCTTTTCCTCTTTTATTTTTATTTAGAAGTAAGACAACTTTTGACACCATTCATTTATACTGCTGTATATGTATATAAATTGAATAAAGATGTTTTGAATTGAATTGAATTGAATAGATAACTTATTATAGACTCCGATTTATAAAAATTTTTATACATTGAAAATGGCCTCCTGCCTCATTAATTCTGATGAACAAGAGTACACTGTATTAGTCATTAACCCCATGGGTGGAGTTTCGGGGGGGGGGGGGGGGGGCTGGGGGCCCCCTTTACCCCTAAATTTGTGACTTCCAAACGGTTTGTTATTTTATCAAAATGCGTTTGGCTGAATTTATTTAGGCATTTTATCAAAAGAAGTTTAAAAAGATTTGCCATTCTTATTCTGAAAAAATTCTAGATCATGTTAATAGCTCTAACAAAACATGTTATACAGTTTTAACCTAACAGTTCGGTTACTTCAGTTCGCCATCTTGGGAAGCGTTCAGATTAATCGCCCAGCATGTTTGGCAGTTTCAGCCGAACAGTTCGGATACTTCAACACGCGACTTCATAAAGCTCATACTGATCTACCTAAGCACTGTGTCTGATATCTACCAAGAACCCTCATGATATTGATGAACACTCACTTGTTTAAGCAAAACAGTGAGGGAAATGTTGTGAGTCTTTAAAAAGATTTTCCAGAAGATTTTCCAGTTTATATTATGCTATTTAAACTAATCAATTTTGCTAGTTCTGAGAGTGTTATATAAACCCCTGCAAAAATATTTTTTCTTTTTACAAGAATAATCTTTTATAATTTTATTATTTTTAACAAATTTTGATGCTGCTGTGTAACACAAACATTTAACATCAATTGGATTTTTAATTGCTTATCAAAAAACTCCAATGAATTTTTAAAAGTTGTTCAGAATTTGGAGAATGAAATCATTGCCATTTTTAGTATTTGCAGCAATTAAAATAAAAATTAATGATTTTCTTCAAATTAAATTCATAATTAGCACAAAAAGAGAATATATTTACTAAGTGTGTTAATTGATTTTTAATTTCGTAGTAGCTAAAGCTGTAATGAAAAATATTCCAGGGAACTTTTTACTATCGCAAGTAGTAAATATATTAATAGATTTTTTCCCTTACAAAATATTATTTTGTTGATGATAAACAAGAGTTTTAGATCAATTCCTTACTCAATATATGATTTGTGGAAGAAAAACATAAGATTTGGTTAACAATTTATAAGTAATTTTATTAAAAGGCTACAATAGACTTACACAGAAAGTTATTATTTATCAACTGAAATTTTAAAAGAAATAAAAATATGTGTACATAGTCGTATTAAGGTCCTCGTATTCGTTGTAGACACTGGCCGGGAAGTCCTAGATTGGTATAAAAACGTTGTCTCTCTCATGGTAATAGGTCCGGGCCGGTAAGACGAAAATTGGTATACAGTCGCTTTCATGGTAAATGTCATTGAAGATCTAAGATAGACTGAAGATTTTGAAGTAGGCGTCCTGATGGTGAAGATCTCGGAATTCACTGAAGATTTAGTTGAATAGCCGCTTGAATAGTGAAGGTTCTTGAAGTCAACGAAGATTTTGGGAGTATTCCTGGATGTAGATGTCCTGAATTTCTAACGTAGAATTTCGTTTCATATTTATCTTGTCTAACAAACCATCAAAATTTCGTTATTACATTTCATGATACTTTAAACTAAATTTTTATTTTCATATTGACAGTTAATTTTATACATATTATTAACTTAGAAATTTTCAATAGAACTGACAATTTGTTATTCACTAGTAATTTAAAAAAAAATGAAATGTTCAAATTGTTACTAGGGTTACAAAAGACAATGCTTTAGTTTCAAATCAGTCATTGATCAAATGAAACCATTACTGCATCCCATATCAGAGCGTATGCGCCAGCAGGCCCGCGGTTTGTATATCTCGCTTTGGGCCCGAGAGAGGTTTGCGTTGCCCCCCTTCCGCCCTCCCCCCCTCTCCCCCGAGGAAATGAATCACCAAATAAAAAAACCCAATGCCATAGGGATTTAACGATTTGCGGGCGCATTCGCAACATAACAACAAAATGAAACAATGACAGAACTATTTTTATTGTGTTCATTTTCGACCGCTAATAATGCGGGTGCGCATTGTAAAGGTAAAAAATATGAATTGTCAAAGAGAGACAACATTGCTGACTAACTATCAAAGTAGCAACACGCAGAGCGCAGGCAGTGGCAATGATGAGTCATGAGTGGGATTCGAGAGTGGAGAGGATTCAATTGGCGGACTATTTATAGGTCTACCAGACAGAGAAGAACCTACGCAGAACCACGATCTCGAGAATTGCTCGCGCACGTGGGGTGTGGGGGGGGAAGGACGAGGCGGCGCGTCAGGGAGAGATGGACCCGTTAGTGGGGATTAGTCCTTGGTGTGCCGTTCGGAGGACGGGTGTTCCTGCCACATCGCCTTTCCGCACTTGAGTGCTACAAAATATAGTACGCGCTGTATACTGCGACCTCTACTGATCGCAAAACATTTGTCATATTACTGTTAGGAGTACGAAGCCCCGTGGTTATGGTATCAACGTCAAAATCTACTTGATAAATTGTAAAATATTTTCTTTGTCATGCTCCCAACAAACCCAAGAAAGCCCTTGGGCTCTTGCGACCCTTGGCCCTTGCGCCCCTAGCCCGGGCCCATTTACAAAATCGGCCCTGTGTGCCATCCTCAGCCTTAATAACAATTTAAGGCCTAAAAGCACAATACAATCTATTTAAATACATTTATGACAAATCACTACAATACCACTAATACCAACCATTTCACTTTAATCCCGCTAATACCCGACCATCCTTAAAGACCTTGTGGTTTATTAAATTAACACGTGCAAAATATGATTTCAGCGTTCTGAAACGCGTAACCTTTAGCGGCACAAAAGATTTTCCCACATTAATTAAATAATAGGCTGGATAAAAGGTAAAGGGCGCAATCCGCAATAACCCGCCGAGGTGCAAAGTGCTGATGAGGGTCGGTGGTGATGCCAAGATAGCGGGGATGGACTCAGTACGACATTTTAGAAACTGATCTAACGCTCAAAGTTTTATCTCCCTTTTTATTTTATTTTATTTTATTTTGAATCTATCTACGTCGGTGGCATTTTTTGTTTTGACGGGGAACGGTCCAAACCCCAGTCTTGTTACTATCTAACATCAATTGTTAGAAAGCATAATTAATTAATAGCCCAAAGTCAGGAAGTGCGGCATGGATGCAGAGATCGGACTCTGCATTGCCACGGTGGGACCCCCAGCACGTCCGGCACATTTTGTGTATCGGTGCTGGGCAAACGGAGGTTTCGGGCCCCAGAGTTCTGGGGTAGGGGTGTCTTATCTCCTACGGGGGGTAGACCTCCGAGGGTGTACCCGCTCCCGGCCAATGAAGGGCCGCCTCTTGCCGCACGATGCGCTGGTGAAACAAAAGTATGGATTTTCAAAACCAAAACACGAAATTAAAGGAGATGAGCAGGCCGCTTTTAAGCGCAGCTCAAAACTGCAGAGGTCTCCGACCTCGAAGACTGGGACGCCGACGGGGGGAATTAAAGCCTCCCCTCCGCCGATCCCGTTCAAGGCTGCTGGTGTCGCCGGATCGTCGGCCGTAACCGGAAAGGAGAAGGATGAGGTTAAGCTGGGTATGGGGGTGACTGAGCCGGTAACACCTCTAGCCGGGATGCAAGGAATTCTCCCAGGAAGAGCCCTCTTCGTCCGGCATTCGAGATGCAAATGCTTCGGCAGCAGCAGGACGATGCCAACGAGGAGGAAGACTCATGTCCGAAGAAAATGAACGATCTTTTGAAGGAGATGGCCAAGGCTCTCCTTATTCAGAAGAACGTCAACAAGGCGATTAAGGACGGAATTCCGAAACTCGAGGATTTCCTTGGCGAAATCGAGGAATGCCGGAAGATCAGGCTGAAAGCAATGAAGCAGGAGCGCGACGTTGTGAACCGAGTTATGTCTGCTTCGCCTCAAGCTCATCTGGCTGAGTCCCAGACTCAAGCCAGAAAGCGAAAGAAGAGGCAGAGCGGTTCTTCGCCGGGAAGCCCTGAGCTTGTTGAGGTGGACTCGGTGCCGAGACCGGTTTTTGTCACTGCGGCATCGCAGACATCTCCTGTCCAGGCTACTGAGTCCGCCCCGGGCGCTGCCGTGATTCCAGCGGCTACTCCTGCAGAGGTTCCTGCTCCGGCGGCTAGTCCTGCCTTGGCAGCAAACTCTGCCTCAACACCTTTGGGGGGCTGGAAGACGCGCCTGTCTAAGAAAGAAAGGAGGAGACAGAAGCAAGCGGAGGTGGCTTCGAAAAGTGCGTCAAGGGTGGAGCGGACGCAAGTCTCAAACCCGGTTGGGGAGGCCTCTGGCAAGTCTGTCAGAAAGCCTAAACAACCCAGGCCTAAGAAGCCCAGGACGGAGGCAATCTTGATCAAGCCCTTAGGGGGGCGATCTTTTGCCGATGTTCTGGGTCAGATTAGATCGCAGGCCAAACCGGAAGAGACCGACACCGTTATCAAGTCTATTCGGCGAAACCAGAACGGGGATGTCCTCCTCGAACTGGGGAAGTCGAGTGACAAGATCGGTTTTGCCGCTTCCCTCAAGACTGCACTTGGGGACAAAGGCTCAATCAAGGCCCTAGAACCGAAGTGTTCGGTCGAGATTTGGGACCTTGATGCCCTCTCCACCGAAGAGGAAGTGACCCGTGCGATCCAGGTGGCACTCCCGGAGATACCGGCTGATGGAGTGAGGGTATGGCTGACTAAGCCCAACCGAAGTCAACTCCGGATGGCTGTTGCTGAGATGGGCGAAAAGCACGCCAATAAGCTGCTTAGCCTTCAGCACCTCAGAGTCGGTTGGGTCAGTTGCAGGCTCAAACGGAGGGTAGTAGTTTCGAGATGCTTCCGCTGTCTCGGTTTCGGCCACTCCTCCCGAAACTGTAAAGGGCCCGACAGGAGTGCCAACTGCTTCCAGTGTGGAAGCCAGGGCCACAAACGTAAGGAATGTTCCTCGAGCCCCTCCTGCTTCCTCTGCAAGGATTCAGGCTCCAGTGCCCTCGGTCACTTACCCGGGTCTGGTCAGTGCGGTGCCTTCAGAGCCGCACTTGAACAGGCAAAAGACAGCGGCCGGTAATTCGCATCCTCCAGGCCAACCTTCATAGATCCTGGGGAGTCAGTGACCTTCTAGATCAGCTCGCCCGAGAACTTGGTGCTGACGCGCTCCTTATCAGCGAACAGTATCGGGACAGAGACCCAAACATTTGGATCTCGGACAGCCTCGGTACTGCTGCATTTTGGGCACGTAATACACGAGATGTCTTGGTGCGGAATTACGGGCGCGGCCGAGGATTCGTCTGGGTTCGGTGTAGGGACGTGACTATCTTCAGTTGCTACCTCACACCCAACGAGGCCGTCTAGGACTTCCGCGACAAGATAGATAGCCTAGAGGAGTGCGTTCTCGGCACCACCGGGCATGTCGTCGTTGGTGGCGATTTCAACGCCAGGGCCGTCGAGTGGGGAATGCCCTCTACCAGCTCCCGGGGGAAATACATCCTGGATTTCATAGCCAGGGCCGGTCTTGTCGTCCTCAACCAGGGCGACACACCTACTTTTCGGCGCCCCGGGCAGAGAGGCACGATCCCTGACGTCAGCTTTGCGTCTGAGTCGCTCCTTCCGAGTATCTCTGGCTGGAGGGTTGTGGAGGACTACACGGGTAGCGACCACCAATACATCGTGTTTGACCTGCATGATCAGGCAAATCGTCGAGTTTCCGCATCTCGGGAAGGGCCACGCCGGTGGAACACCAACAAACTGGACGTGGTCAAGTTCACCGAAGTCATCTCTCGGGGAGCGCAGGGGAATCCTGGTGAGGCTGGAGCCGAGGCACTACTATCATCCACGATGGAACTTATCGTCTCGGCCTGCGTTTATGCCGCGAAGGAAACCCCGACGCGACAAACAACCCGTTTACTGGTGGACTGAAGAGATTGCGGAATTCAGAAGAACATGTTTAAGAACTAGACGAGCCGCCACTAGAGCGAGAATTCCCGCAGACAGAGTTCGTAAGTCGGAGGCCTATAAAGCTGCGAGAAAATCTCTCCGCCAGGCGATCAACAGGAGCAAGGCGAATAGCTGGAGGAGACTTCGTGACGACGTTGATTCCGACCCGTGGGGCCTGGGTTACAAACTTGTAACACAGAAACTCGGCGCCCGCTCTCCACCTTCCATCATGGAGGGCGCCACCATGGGGAGGATCGTCGCTGCGTTGTTTCCTGAACATCCACAGCGACCGCCGGTTGACTTCGGACGGGTAGAGGACGTTCCACTTGTCACTTTCGAGGAGCTGGAAACCTCCGTTCTCTCCCTGAAGAGCAAAAAGGCTCCTGGCCCGGATGGGATTCCCAGTGAGGCTTTAAGGAAAGTATTTTCAATCAACTCTGACTTGTTGTTGAGAATGTACAATGCCTGTTTGGTAGAAGGGGTGTTTCCGGCTCCCTGGAAAACAGCCAGGCTTGTACTGATCAGCAAGGGCAAAGGTGATCCCGAGCTGCCGTCGTCCCACAGGCCTCTCTGCATGTTGGACACGGCTGGGAAGCTGTTCGAGAAGCTGATCCGTTCCCGCCTGACTTCTGCCGTGGAAGCTGCCGGGGACTTATGCCCCCGTCAGTACGGCTTTAGAAAGGGACGGTCAACGATCGACGCTGTCACCGAAGTTCAGAGAGTTGTGGAGAGAGCCGAGAGCCACAACCATTTCTCCCGCCGAGTAGTGCTTCTTGTTACGCTTGATGTCAAGAATGCCTTCAACTCGGCGAGGTGGGTCGATATGTTGGATGCGCTTCGCAACACCTTTCGTATTCCTGCATATCTGTTGCGGCTCATCGAGGATTATCTACGCTCTCGAAGCCTGATTTATGACACGAGGGACGGAACGCGGACGATGGAAGTCACTTCTGGTGCCGCACAAGGTTCAATACTCGGCCCGGATCTCTGGAACGTTGCCTATGACAGCCTCCTGAGGTCCGAGATGCCTGAGGAAACCACTTTGGTTGGGTACGCCGATGACGTCGCAGCTCTCATTGCTGCACGCAACGTTGAGCTGGCCCAACTGAAGTTGAACCGAGTTATGCGGGTGGTCAACAACTGGATGTCCAATCACGGTCTCTCACTTGCTCTCAGTAAGACGGAGATCGTGATTCTTACGAAGAAGTGGATTGA
>CM061537.1:75052616-75083022 GCA_030545055.2 Neoaliturus tenellus | reverse complement strand
GTGTAAAGGCTAAATTTAGCACATAAGTGATAACCTGTTTCCATATGACGTCACTTTCCCCACCTATCTGCCTCGGATATAAAGGGTCCCGGTGGAGTGCGCTGCTCATTATTGCGTGGACATTCACAGAGTGTGCATTCAAAGCCAAACTGTTTGAAATGGCTCTTTGCGACATTTGTGGGGAAATCTTTCAAGACGAAGATCTTTTCACCATACACAGAGAATTACATGAAGACGAAGATAGAAAAGAAGATATTACCATGGATGAAATAGACTTAGACTCAATTGACCGGTTTTTGGAAGAGCACCAGAAGCAGATGGACTACTACGACAGCTATCTACAGCAAATGCAAAGAAGAAGACCTAGTGTGATTCAATTTGCTGGTGCTGGACCATCTACTGCTACAAGACCTATTGAAGAAGAGGACACCGAAGAAGAGGACACCGAAGAAGAGGATATGGAAGAAGAAGAACTGGAAGATGTAAGACAACTGCGCACCACAGCCTTGCCAGGACGAGTTGTAACACATTTCAAATTAATAACGTTCAATTGGAATTGGAAACATTCATAACCCAGGCTAAGGAACTTGTTGGTCAAACGTTGAGGGAAGAATTACAAAGGCTAAATTTTATTAAATTTGGAATGGTGTTAGAGGCTATGTTTAACAATACTGATGGTGAAACAGCATTGAGAGCGTTCATTACCAAAAACCGAACCCTTACCTTCACCTCCAACATCGATGATATTATTGAAGAATGCTTGGAAGAACTTATAACAAAACTTCAAGAACATGAAGGAAGAGGATCTGGATGGACTTTGTCATCAATCGAAGGTATGGATGTAAGGGTTCACAAGCATGGATATGGTTTAAGGGGTAGTAGTTTTATCCCTTTACCAAAGAAAATCCAAAACACTAAATCGTGTAGGAATGTGCAAAATGAAGGTAATGAATGTTTTAAGTATGCAATGTTAACCAAGTATGTTAAAGATCATCCTGAAAGAGTTGGTAGAGAATATTACGAAAATGAACACCGCTACAACTTTCAAGGCCTCACCTACCCAGTTACATTGAAAGACATAGACAAATTTGAAAAGAAAAATCCTGGCGTTTCAGTGAATGTTTTTGGTCTGGATGATTCAAACAACGTTTATCCTTTGCGGGTAGTAAAGGTTGAGCAAAGAAACCACACGGACTTGCTATTGATAACTAAGGGTGAAATTTCCCATTATGTATGGATAAAGGACTTTGAAGCCTTAGTTGTAAAACAATTGACCAAAAGAGTAAATAGGATTACAGTTTGCAAGAGATGTTTCTGCTTTTCTTGGAAAGATTCAAGACGTGGAGGATTGGACTGGTTATTGGAACATAAAAGACTTTGCAACGAGAACTATGAAGTGAAGATTAGTCTGCCACCACCATCTCGAGCGTGTATCCAATTTAACAAGACAGTTCACCAATACCGAATTCCAATAGTGGTCTATGCAGATTTTGAATCAACGTTAGTACCACAGGAGCTGCCGGACGGCGAAGTGACTAGAAGAACAAAATATCAGTTGCATCAGCCCAACAGTTTTTGTTTACTAGTTAAATCAACCTTGTCTAAAAACCAATTGCAAGACTATGGTTTAACATCCACTCCAATACTCTACCGTGGTGAAGAAGCCGCTAAGTATTTTGTAGACCAACTGTACGATATTGCTGGAAAGGTTCAACGCTTGTTCGGTAATATTGTACCTATGGAACCTTTAAACCAAAATCAACAAGAAGAATACAACTTAGCGACAAGATGCTATTTATGCAAGAAGATGTTCAGTGAAGAAAATCCAAAAGTAAGAGATCACGATCACCTGACAGGGTTATACAGAGGAGCTGCTTGTAATTCATGCAATATAAATTACAAACTGCCAAACTTTATTCCTGTCGTTTTACACAATCTTAGCGGCTACGACTCCCACTTTATTATCCCGGAGTTAGGAAGAGATGACGGTAAAATTGATGTTCTTGCTACAACATTGGAAAAGTACATCAGCTTTTCAAAACAGTAGGTAAAATTAAACTTCGCTTCGTAGACTCTTACAGATTTATGGCATCTAGTTTAGCCAAATTGTCAGAGAACCTAAGAAGAGAAGACCTAAAAGAAACCAGAAAAATTGTACCTGAAGATAAATTAGACCTAGTATTACGGAAAGGAGTGTTCCCCTACGATTACATAACTTCTACAGAAAAATTTGAAGAAACCAGTCTACCGCCGATTGAAGCCTTCAACAGCAAATTAAACGAAAGTGAAATCTCCGTTGAAGACTACAATCATGCATGTAATGTTTGGAACCAACTAAACATTCAAACCTTAGGGGAATATTCTGACTTTTATATAAAATTGGACGTAACTCTGCTGTGCGATGTGATGGAAGAATTCAGAAACACCTGCTTCTCCGCCTATGGACTGGACCCTCTACACTCGTACACATCTCCAGGATTAGCATGGCAAGCTATGCTAAAGTCAACCAACTGTCGACTGGAACTTCTAACGGATATTGATATGGTGCTCATGATGGAATCTGGTGTACGGGGCGGTTTGACACAAGCTGTAACACGTCATGTCAAAGCCAACAACAAGTACATCCCCGGCTTCGACGAGCAACAACCATCGGTCTACCTTGGCTATTTTGATGCAAACAACCTTTATGGTTGGGCAATGTCAAATCCGCTTCCCTACGCTGACTTCAAGTGGATCGACCCGGCCACCATCGGAGACATCTCACAGATTCCAAAGGATGGTCCAAAAGGCTATATTTTGGACTGTGATTTTGAATACCCGGAGCACCTTCATGACCATCACTACGACTTGCCTCTCCTAGCCAAGACTGAAGTTTCACCGACAGGAAGATGGCCAAAATTGATGATGACCTTGGAGAATAAGGATCGCTATGTGGCTCACTACTGGGTAGTTCAACAGGCTCTTGAATTGGGTCTACGTATAGTGAGAATTCATAGAGCAATTGAATTCACCCAGTCTTGTTGGTTGAAACCATATATTGATTCCAACACTGCAAGAAGAGCTGCAGCGACAACAGCATTTGAAAAGGACTTCTATAAATTAATGAACAATGCCATCTTTGGGAAGACCTTGGAGAACAAAAGAAAACACAAAAATGTAAAATTAGTGAGTGATCCTAGGAAATTGGAAAAATTAGTGCAAAAACCAAATTTCGGAACATCCATGATTATAAACGAAAATCTAGTCGCTGTCAGTATGAAGAAAACAACAATAGTCATGGACCGTCCGTTATACATAGGTATGTCGATTTTGGATATAAGTAAAACCCTGATGTATGATTTCCATTATAACAAAATGGTTAAACATTACGGAAGGGAAAACATTGGAGTCGCATACATGGATACGGACGCGTTTATCTACTGGATAAAGACTTTGGACATGTATGAAGACCTAAGGACTTTTCCATACAAAGAAGATTTCGATTTTTCTGACTATCCGAAAAACCATCCAAATTTTAATGAAAAATATAAAAAAGTAATTGGAAAATTCAAAGATGAAGCAAATGGAATGCTTTTAGAAGAAATAGTGGCGCTGATGGCGAAATTGTATTCATTTAAGATGTACCACGAGAACAACACACCGACAGTGAAGAAAGCAAAAGGAGTGAAGACATCTTATTTGAAAAAACACGTGACATTTGACCACTACAAGACTTGTTTGTTTGAAGATACTACGATATCAGCAACATTCAACAATATCCGAAGCTTTAAGCATCAAGTCTACAGTGTCACCGAAATTAAAAAAGCGTTGTCAGCTCGGGATGATAAAAGATACATTATGCCCGACAAAATCCACACTCTTCCTTTTGGCCACTACTCTCTAAACCCTATCAACTAGTAACCTATTCTTCGTCCTTCTACAACTACGACCTTATTCCTTTCTCCTTCCGTAAAAAAATGGGGAACACGGCAAGTCCAACGCCGTGTTCCCCATTTTTTTACACAAGTTTGGATGACCTTGACCCATATAAATGATGTGAATATTTAAAACAACATTCATTGTGATTATACATGTGATACAACAAACATTGAAACCTGCAATATGAAGGACTTAAAGCAACAAATTGTCAACGAACTTCATAAACC
Organism: Neoaliturus tenellus; assembly: GCA_030545055.2. Classification (NCBI taxonomy): domain Eukaryota; kingdom Metazoa; phylum Arthropoda; class Insecta; order Hemiptera; family Cicadellidae; genus Neoaliturus; species Neoaliturus tenellus. Next base: position 75,078,877 of record CM061537.1, on the reverse strand, counting down.
TGCAAGAAGAAAGTTTCCACGAAGAAATACGGTGATAAAAGGAATTAATGATTTATATCAAGCGGATTTAATCGAAATGATTCCTTATAGCAAACAAAATAAAGGATATAAATACATATTGACTGTTATTAACTGTTTTTCAAAATGGTAGATGCTTTACCACTAAAAGATAAAAGTGGTAAAGTGTTACAAAAGCAATGGAAACAGCTATACAAAGAGACAAACATACTATTAAACATTTACAAACAGATGATGGAAAAGAATATTTTAATAAGGAATTTGCAAATTTAATGAAAAAACACAATATAAACCATTATTCAACCAATTCAGAAGTAAAAGCCTCAATAATCGAAAGATTTAACAGAACTTTAAAAAGTGCAATGTATAAAATGTTTTCCAACAGAGGATCGCACATATGGATTGATATGTTACCAAAACTTATAAACGATTACAATAACAAATTTCATAGGACTATCGGGATGAAACCAAACCAAGTAACTAGTAAAAATGAAAACCTTGTATTAAAACGTATAAAAACGAATACTAAACCAAAAGTTGAAAAACTAAAGCCTAAAAAATTTAATGTGGGTGATAAAGTGCGAATAAGTAAATATAAAGGTGTATTCAGTAAAAGATACCTGCCAAATTGGACCAATGAGGTTTTTACTGTATTCAAAGTACAACCTACAGTACCTGAGACATATATTTTAAAAGATAATAAAGGACAATTGCTTGAAGGAGGGTTTTATGGACATGAAATGTTAAAATCAACAGTAGGCGATGTATATTTAGTTGAAAAGGTGTTGCAACGGAAAAAAGATAAGGTCAAAGTACGATGGTTAGGATTTAATAAGACGGAAGATTCTTGGATAGCTAAAAAGGATTTGATATAACCATAGAGAATCATTTTAGGTTGAACCATTACAAAGGATGGAGATAGTACCACAAAAAGAGAGTTTTACTATTAATAATATAGATGAACTCACAGTGGATAATTCAGAATTCAATAGTGGGAAGCATGGCAATTTGTTACCAAACACCGTTCGTTGTCTGGTTACCGGACCTTCCAACTGTGGAAAAACTAATGTAGTATTCAATTTGATTACAAACCCTAAAGGATTACGATTTAACAATCTATATGTATTTTCAAAATCACTACAACAACCAAAGTATCAATTATTGGAAAAAATACTGACTAATGTGCCTGAAGTTAAATATTTAAAGTTTAATGCAAGCGAGAGTGTCATGCAGCCACAAGAAGCTAAACCATTCTCCGTGTTTATATTCGACGATGTATCTTGTGAAAACCAAAACACAATAAGGAATTACTTCGCTATGGGTCGACATAACAACATAGATAGCATTTATATTGGCCAAACTTACAGCAAAATACCTAAACAACTCATTAGAGACAATGCAAACATGTTAATTGTATTTAAACAGGACGAAACCAACCTAAAACATATATATTTTGATCATGTAAATGCGGATATGACATTTGAACGATTTAAAGAGTTGTGTGGAAAGGCTTGGGCTGAAAAGTATGGGTTCCTAACAATTATGAAGGAACAACCGCTAAACAATGGTCGATACAGGATAGGATTTGATAAATTTATATTAATACATTAAACGTGGTATAACACATTCATTGTTGTACAACACGTCTTGCTACAAACATGGTTAACCAAGAAAAATTAGTAAAAGAAATAAAATCACTTAGTGATTCTATTCGGGCTAAAAACAGAGCATTGAAACTAGGTATTAGCGAGAGGGAGAAATTCCTTGAATCTACTTTTAAACCTATTACTGAACCCTTGAAACAATTAAACAAAAAATTTGCTAAACCTGTATTGGAAGGAGATGCGATTGCACCTATTACGAAGTTTGAAAGAGAAAATGTAAAGTCAGAAGATTTTAGTGATGAAGACCTGGAATCCTCTACGTATAGTGGTTTTACCGGTGGAGAACCCGAAAGAGAGCTAGAATCACCGGGCTATAGTGGAATAAAAGATTTATATGAAGTAAAAGCCAAAAGAGGACATGAAGTTGTATCAACTGCTAGTGAAGAGGAAAAAGAAGAAGAGACAAGGGAAGGTCCGTCAAACATAAGCTTATTGGGTGAAAACATTCATAACAAAGGACCTTTAGGAAGGAAATACATGGTAAAAATGTTACTCGGAACAATTCCTAATAAGAATTACCATAGTTATGGAGCGAGATTAACAGAAGACGGTTTAATGATAGGTAATAGCCCGTTAAACGTTGACGAACATGATAATATTGTCATTGGTGATCAAAGGTATAAGGGCACAAAAGGATTATTTGAATTATTATTTGAAAATAAGCCTTCAGTATCGGTAGTGAAAGAAAAAGACATGGAAGCATATAAAAATATTTTGGAACAGACAAATGCATATAGGAGAAAGTATTTACCTGACCAGCCTCCTTTTAGATCTAAGTCTTTAAAATATAAAGAATTTGTATCCAAGTTAATACCAACTAGAAGACAAACAATGCCGTTAACACAAAGAAAACCTGTAAAACGAAGATTTATGGCATCCACTTTGGATGTAAGTGCTCAGGAACGAAGAAAAAGAAGTAAGTCCGTTACGGGTACAGGTTTAATGAAGAAACTATATAACACAAATGTGATTTATTACAATAATATCAATAAATTGGTGGATAGAATGAAACTAATACATGAAGCTAAAGAAGCGGGTCATACTGGATTGGAAAACGAATGGGTGGCTTTAGTGGATGAACTCCGAAACCGTGGGGTAATCTCATAAAAATGCGTTACTCCCTAGAATACTATTCAGTTGCACCATGAGTGTCGACAAGTTCGGACGTTACTCCTCGGATGGGTTATATTATGCCAATAGTTTAAAAAGAAGTGCTGGTTTACCACAAACACCTGATGGAGATTATGATATGAGTAATAAAAGGTTAAAAAACATAAAAGATCCTACGGATGAAAACGATGCAATAAATCTAAAAATATTAAAGGAAAAGATATCGCCAACATTAAAACTACAAAATAACACATATGACGCAGAAGATCATAGAATTATCAACGTTGGTAAACCAAATCAAAACGGTGATGCGATAAACAAAGGTTATTTGTCATCTGAATTAAAAAATACGTTAAAATTCAATGGGAAAACGTATAGTGCCAACAATAAACGTATATCCAACGTAGATGACCCTAAAGATGCAAAAGACAGCGTAAATAGACGCTATTTACATTCTTTGATACCTGAAAAGACAAAAGATGGATTTTCTTTTTATAAATTTGTTATTAACGATATAGGTTATCCAAAAAATGAAAATGATGCTGTAAATCTCAAATATATAAAAGATCATTGTGTCATACGTGATGTGGGAGTTATCGATTGTCTTGGCAATTGTTTGGCGAATGTAAAAGATGGTTCAGCACCATCTGATGGTGCAACAGTGGGTCAAATGAAAGAGACTTTAAAACAAGAAACAACTGGATTTGCAAAACGAGATGAAGTATTATCAAAGCAAGGGGATGACTTTATTCAAGGTAATGAAAAATTTCGTTTATTGACATACAAAAACGCTTATTGGGATTGCAGGCATGGAAGGTTATCAAATGTGTCATGGGGTCATGCAGATAGAGACGCGGCTGCCTTAGGACAAACAGTACATCTAGATCCAAATAATTACTATGCGTTTTTTATATGTAGTAATAAAAAATTAACAAACATGGCGCAAGGAAGAGAAGCAAATGATGCTGCAACTGTAGGACAGGCTATCACATTATCACAAATGGATAGCAAAGTGTATAGTTGTAATAATAAACGTATAACAGACCTTAAAGACCCTGAACATGTGGATAATGCTGTCACTGTTAATTTTCTTGTAAAAGTTTTAGGAAATGCATTATTTGATGTATACAATCATATTGGTATTGGTTCAGGTCGTACTCCTTTGTTGGAATCTGAGAGAGGTACTTGGATTAAACGGGAAATTGTTCAAAACTATTTTATCAACCCTCGTACAAAAAAGTTTAGATCATCGGATTGGGGTGATTTTGATATTTAATAAAAGAACACAATAAACGACTTCATTTATGTCCAACTTGTCATAGAGGTAACACATAAGTTGTACATTGCGATTATAAAAGGACAATAATGACGTTCCAGTACATCAGTCCATATAGAGACACTGTAAGGAGAGGAGGTGGGATCACGTCCACAGCGGTTTCTCTGTTAAGTAAAGCTTTAAAACGAATTCCAGTAGGATCCATAGTAAATAGAGCAATAGACGCATTACCATACGAATTTCATATACCGGGAGGTTATCAGTATTGCGGACCAGGAACTAAATTGAAAAAACGACTGGAAAGAGGCGATCCTGGCATAAATAAGTTAGATCAGGCTTGTAAAGAACACGATATCGCATATTCCACGTTTGCCGATTCAAAAAATAGATCAATAGCTGACAAAAAGCTTGCGGACATAGCTTGGCAACGAGTAAAATCAAGTGACGCTAGCATAGCAGAAAAAGCAGCAGCTTTAGCAGTAACAGCAGGTATGAAGGCTAAAACAGCAGTAGGAGGTGGAAGAAGGAGGAGAAGGAGAGTAAAAAGGAGGTCAACCACAAGAAAACATGGAGGAAATATAAAAAGAAGACGACGATCTACAAGAAAAGGCAGGAAGAAGCCCACCGTGTGGTCAATGGTAAAAAACGGGGCAGGTCTTTACCTAAGACCTTATCGTGCATATTAAATGAAAGAAATCAATTGGTCATACCACATAAAGCATTAACCAATATTGAATTATTTAAATATATTTCCTGTTTAAAAATACCATTTTTCCGCGGTGTGTTTATGAAAGACAGTTTACCAAAGAAAATGTGGCAAAATGAGACTGGAATTGTAAATTTGGATAATACTGAAGGGCCTGGCACCCATTGGGTTTGTTATAAGAAACTAAATAACAATGTATATTATTTTGATAGTTTCGGTAATTTGCCACCACCAAAAGAACTTCAAAATTACTTTAAATCTGCTAAAAACATATATTATAACTATAAAAGAGAACAACCTGATAATACTTCAATATGCGGCCATTTATGTTTGGAATTTCTAGCTAAAAGTATCAGTCACTATTGAGATGTCTTCCTATACGGTATCATTAACAGGAAAATCGTCCACTTTACGAAGTATCCTTTTTCCAGCGTTACGCTTGCAAAAAGGAAGGTTTTGGGAGGCGGCACTATTGGATTTTACAACCTACAACTCTATCCCCAATGTTACGGAAGGTAAAAATAACGTATTGCATTATTATAAGGGAAAGGATGCCAGTGGAAAATTTACAGACTTACAAGAGTGCAGGTTACCCACAGGTTCTTATGAAATTGATCATATAAATGAATTTTTGCAAACTAAAATGGGAAAAGACAATATAACATTAAAAGGTAATAATAATACGATGAAAGCTGAAATTACTTCCAAATATTATGTAGATTTCACTCAACCAAACTCAATTGGTGATTTATTAGGATTTTCCAACGATGAGCCTGTTTTAGAACCAGATGTAACACATTCCGGTAAGAAAACAGTAACAATATTAAAAGTCAATAGTATAGACATAACTTGTAACATTATACAAGGTGCTTACAGGGATGGGGCTAACACCCACATCATACATACTTTTTACCCAAGTGTACCACCTGGATTTAAAATTGTTGAAAAGCCACAAAACCTGGTATATCTACCGTTGAACACCACTTTCATTTCAGACATCGTGTTGAGCGTATTGGATCAAGACGGTAACTTGGTAGACTTCAGAGAAGAGCCTATTACGATTAGATTACATTTAAAATCGACACTTTAATACAAAACCATGGGTTTAACATTTAAAAGCGAACAACCTACGGGAAACCGCATTAGTAGCTCTTCAGCTGTGGAGGAGTTAACACGCGAGAACATTCGTTTCTTAGAGAGAATTGGATTAAAATTAACCGAGTATGGATATACTGGATATAGCGCAGGGTCCAACATTCGACGAAACCCTATGGGAAAAAGAATATCACACCCACAACCCTTACACTTCATCGAAATTAAACAATAACGATGAAATCCGTATTCCCATACAAAATCAAGACATTTACACACTACCATGTGAAAGTTACTTGTATATTGAAGGACAAGTTACTAAAAAGGACGGTACTACTGTTGGTACAACAGTTCCATTTATAAATAATCCTATGGCTTTCCTATTTGATGAAATTAGATATGAAATATCAGGTGTAACAGTTGATTCCACTAAAAAAGTAGGTATTACGACAACTTTAAAAGGATTAACATCTATAACACCCAATGAAACCAATTTACTTAAACCTGCCGGATGGGTATTACCTACGATTGACACGATCACTCCAAATCCAAATGGATATTTTGATTTTCATATTCCATTACGTTTGCTGCTTGGTTTTGCTGAAGATTATAGGAAAATAATATTAAACGTTAAACAAGAATTAGTTTTGTTGAGATCTTCTAACGATAAAGACATTATTAAAGCTGCAGATGCTACTACAGATGCGACTTTAGAATGGAAATTAAAATTAGACAAAATTGTATGGAGAGTTCCACATGTTAAATTGGCTGACGAGCATAGAATGCTACTTTTAAGAAAATTAAAAGCCGATCGTGATATTGTTATTCCATTTAGAAGTTGGGAATTTCATGAGCATCCCAGTTTACCTACTACGGATCGACACACTTGGACTGTTAAAACATCGAATTATGTAGAACGAGCCAGGTATATTATATTTGGTTTACAAACAGGTAGAAGAGACGCCATTACTAAACATGCAGGACAATTTGATCATTGTGACTTGAAAAATATTAAAGTTTATTTAAATTCACAATTCTTTCCATACGACAATTTAAATGTGTCATTCACTAAGAAGAAATACAGTATATTGTACGATATGTACGCGAGATTCCAAAGTTCATATTACGGTAAAACAAATACACCTTTATTACCACCTGACAAATATTTCGATGCCTACCCAATAGTTGTAATCGATTGTTCTAAACAAAATGAATCAGTAAAGTCTTCAAGTGTGGATATAAAAATAGAAATGGAATTCAACGATGCTATACCGGCTAATACAACTGCATACTGTTTAATTCTACATGATAAAATCGTAACATACACACCTTTAACTGGAATTGTTAAAAATGTATTGTAAGAACCGGTTTTGTTTCATTCCGCGAGTATAAAAGCAGAGCGTACAGACCGCTCCTCATCAGTTTGTTGCCTACTGTTGTATGGGTAGCATCGTATTCAATATGGCTTCTCCTAGTGGTACACCTGAAAATGTGGTAGATATTGAGAAGGAGATATCTGAGTTTTTAGATCCTCAAGGTCACCAGGAAGGAGGTGAACAAAACGTTTGCGGACAACTTCACGCCAGTAATAATGTTGAAGAAAAAGGTAAAAGAAGAAAGACTATACAAAAGAGAAAAAGGGATATTGAAGATAATATTTCTCCAAACATATTGAGTGAGGTATTTTTGCGAATATTTTACCCAATCTCTTCCAGTTTGGATAAAAGTGTTTTAATCGGTGTTATGAAATCTACAGATTATTCCCCTACTGTAATTTTAACTCATGGACCCAAAATGATTTTGTTTACGGACAGTGCTTGGGAATCGTTTATGAAACATTTGCATCTACTAGAATGCTATTTAAGTAGTAACATGTTTGGAAGAAAGACAAGAGTAGGACTTTTGGATTCAAATGTGGAAATTGATATCATTAAACAACGTGGTGATCATCAGCTACGGTTTAGAGACACAACAAGACATGATAACAAAATTCAACTTAATCGAGAGGAGTTTTTCATTTTAACTTGTGCTACTGAACCTATAACAAGATACTTGAGACAACTGGTGTTTTCAAGTTCGATTATTAAAGATTATCTGGAAGACACTTTGGACAAACAACCGGACGCACCTATATTATACGGACCTGTGGATACTTCTATATTTAATAGAGTTCCTCATGAAGTACAGATGTGGAGACAATTGGAAAAGTACGCTCAACTACATAAGAAATCAGTAATACCCCCGTCGCAGCAGACCTGCGTACTCAGCGAATTTCCAATGGAATTTAAGATTATTTACTTTCCCCATAAAAACACCATAGGATCGAGTATGTAGGTTTGCTGCCATTGGGTGTTGTTAGAAAATCTAAGGTAATCAATAATTGGTGAATGTAAACACAAAATTGTATCAAACTCTGGCAGTTTTTTATTTTCCCCATAAACCCCATGGGGGTGAGTATGTAGGTTTGCCGCCATATGGGTTTTGTAAGCAAGTATAAGTTAAACCTTATATAGATAATGTACATACCAAATTTGATTAGGTTATGTTAATAAATAAGCAAGATATAGGGTTTTCTTGATTTCCCATAAGAATAACATGGAAAACACATTTTTTGATTTGCCCCGTAACCAGTTATGCTATGATAAAAATTCAAAATACCAAATTGTTTGTTTTTTTAAGCTCTTTTAAATGGTTTCAGTTAAAATTAATGAATTTTAAAAATTAAGGTCCAAAAATGCCAAAAACCCATTTTTGACCCCTTTGAAACCCCATAAACCCCCGTTCCCATAACCCGAGAATGCTGGTTCGCGAACTCATGAAAATAGATCTGGTCTTACACCTCCATACCAAATTTCATCAAAATCGGAGGTCACCTTCAAAAGTTATCAGTACCACGGACACATAGATAGATAGATAGATAGATATATAGATATATATATATATATACATATATATGAAAATGAACGAATGGTGTTTTTAGCTTCTGGGGACCTCAAAATGAAAAAGTAAAGTGGTCCCGGGCTTAGGTCTTACCATGGCTACTACCGTAATAGCGTATTCCCTATAGGGAAATTCGCTAAAACAGGAAGAAGAGGAAGATGGAGGAGAAGAATCAAGTGTTAGTGATGAAAATGAAAATAAGGAAAATATAAAGATGGAAACTTAAATGACAATGGTTAGTTTTTAAAACAATAGCCAACATTTTGTGGGGTTAGGCCTATTGGGGACGGTGCCCACGTTAAATATACACCAACGCGCCAACAACTGTACGGCCTGGTATAAAAGTAGTACCTACCGTGGTGTGGAAATCAGTTGACCTCCTGACTTCGTAATGAGCAGACGTGTGACCTTCAAAATGGACAAGGGAGAAGAACAACAAGTAAAGTCCAAGCCTGGTATTATTGAGTTTCAAGCGTTTCGTGGTAATGATGATAGATTCATTATAAAAGAACTTGTGTTTTTGGACATGAATACAAGTGTTCCTTATTCGTTTTTATTTAAACCACCATGTTCTTATTCGTCTTTAACTAGTAAAGCCGCTACTACCAACAGATGGATTTCAAAACACTTCCATCATATCGATTGGTATGATGGATTTACAAGTTACACGGACTTGTATCACATTATGCATCACTTTTCAGACAAGTTTACCAATATTTACACAAAGGGGCTGGAAAAGAAAAGATGGATCGAAGGATTTACTCATGTTCCGGTTAATGATGTGGAATTGGATAAGAATTATCAATACATGCTGGAAACCATATGTATTTGTACAAAAAGCCCAGAACATGATAAAGATAGACATTGCGCTTTGAAAAATGCCTATAAACTCGCCTCTTACCTTCAAAGTGGGGAATTGGGGAGTGGTGGGGGTAACGGAGAGTATATAAGTGGGGAGCAGACAGGGACCTGGCATGAGTATTACTCGAGATTCCGAGACGACAACATCTCCGAGCAAGAAGACGATCTGTAACCTGACCATGGCATCTCACCAGTTCCTTCAGACTTTGGTCGAGCAGTTCAATGCTCACTCCAAGTCAACAATATTACCTGTAAAGAAGTGCTCGGAACTAAAAGACGAGAAGCACTACATAATCCATGCTATGAAGAAGATGGAGACTACAGTTGGGGAGGCCATCTGCTGCAGTCTCAGCGAGGCACCGTTTACTCCGGGGGATGAACCAAAGTTCCAGGTGTACCTGCCCAAGAGATTCGTCCATCTTCTACAAAACGAGGATCTTCGCTCTATTCAACCCGGGTGTCTATACCTGGTGTCCCACGGCTGCACGGGTAGCAATTCTACAGAGTTGACCATCCACATCGCTGACAAGCAGCAGTGTTAGATTTAAGTTTTAATGTTGTACATATGTTGTTGTTGTAATGTTTTATAAATAAACAAATCATAAAAGACAAAAAAATAAAAAAAAAACAAAAAATGCAACATATCAATATGTGACAGACTTCACGTATTGATATGTTGCATTTTTTTTAAACTTCGCGGGTGACCTTGACCTTTGACCTTTGCATTTCACAATTACCCCCACTACTGTAATTACCCCCACTACCGCACTAGGATTCAAACCTGCTTGAATGCGAAAAACGGTCAGTCTGTTGCCAACTAGCAAACGATGAGCACCTTGTACGAGCTTTGCATACAACGAGTTATAACTCACAAGGACTTGTTCCCAACATGTTTACAAGACAACATCCCACTAACAATAAAAGAAGATGTCAAACGCTACAGGAGGGAAAATACAGGGTATTCGGAATACTCCTGGTATAAGTTCCACGACGGGGAAAAGTTTTGTAGGCCTTGTGGCGAGGCCGCCGTCAGAGACCTTCGGCGATTCGTACAGGATGGTGGTATAAAACAATTCGGATTTCTAGCGCCACTGTTTCGATTTGAAAATTACAAGGACACCTGCGCTATTTGTTCCATTCCATTGTATCGATGGAAAAAGTTTAGAACTGTTTAATTGGATTTTCTATACCCCCACCACTATTACCCCCACCACTTTTTCATGTACCTCCAAGCGCTGTGCCTCGGCTTCATTTCTACTCCAGCAGCCAACCTAGCAACATCAAGATGTCTCTGAACGTTAGTTGCGCAAGTTACGAGGAGGTGAGCATCAAGACTCAGCAGGAGCTAAACGACTTATACAAGGAGTTGCAGCTGATGGTGGCACGAGGCTACCGTATAAATGTGCAAGTTTACGCTTGCAATATACGGAACACCCGGCAGTCAAAGGAAGAGCCTGGACACTCCTCGACGGCTTCCTCACCAGCGTCCATGAAGACCGAGCCAGACAACTTGGACTACTTCAGCTGACTAGCAGTTGTATTTCTTGTCCTAACCATTGTAGAATATGTATATTTTTTCATTATATTAAAGAAGTAAAAGAGCAGAAACACCTATCTTGTTACTGACATATAAGCTCAGTAACAAGATAGGTTTTTTTAAAACACAATTTGGATGACCTTGAAACTTCCCCCTCCACTGCTTTGTTACCCCCACCACTTGACTATTGGTGTACATGGCACATCGCAATTGGAAACCTCATTCCATCTTCAACAGCCACACCGACAACATCAACAATGGCAAACCTACCAACAGATGAAAGGTGTCCTCACGCATGTTGTGACTTCGTCCACGAGTTGGAGAAGAGGATGCAGGAGAGGGCGATAAGAAGAAAACAGATCCACTCAGAAAATATCATGATAGTCAACGGCTATCTTTTATTGTTCGGCCTTATTATGGTTGTACTTTTCATACTGTACGGCATAGTCACATGTGTCGGCAAGGTTGCAGAAGAAAACGCTCGCCACCATCAATTGGAAAGTTTCAATGTTACTTTGTAAGTTTTCCTTTTTTTAAAACTTCGTTTGGATGACCTTGAAAATTCCCCCACTACTCCACCACACCCCCCACCACTTCACCATGTTCCTGCATGAGCATCACATCAACCGTCATTCCTTGTCCGACAAGCAACCATGGCAGACAACAACACCATCAGCCAAGCTGACTCCACTACTGATGTCGGTACAAGTACGGGTTGGACACTGTCGGTCGATAGTGTACACTATTTGGAGTCAATTTGCGAACGTATGAAGGAAATACTGCGGGACAACCCTGGGATCATAATACAAATGAATTTAAATTATGATTGGTCCCAAGTTAGAATGCAAGGGGACGACAACAACGGTCAACAATCTCCACAATATTCGCCCATGTCCCCGATCTATCCTTACGGCGAGTCTGACGTCGATGAAGATGAGGCTGATGAAGATGCAGGGGACAACGAGGCTGAAGAGGAGTAAGCTTCATTCCTTTTTTTTAAAACCTAAATTGGATGACCTTGAGAATTCCCCCTCCACTATTTCCTTTTTTTTAAAAACCCAAATTAAATGACCTTGAAAATACCCCCTCCACGTACTTTTGGTTTACCCCCTCTACTTTTCAATACTGTTACCACAGTCTGTAGCTCACATCATTCCTTGCTTAGCTATCATGGCGGACAGCACTCTTTCTCGAGTTGACTCCACTACGGATGAAGAATGGCCATTTTCCTGGAATGTTCATCTGCAAGACTCGGCAGAAGTGGATATGTTGCATGAGAAATTGGTGTATGTATTAAACGAAAACCCCAACATTGAATGTAGAATGACTATGGATTTCGATGCGACAGGGGTCCACACTCAACCTTCCACTTCCAGCCAGCCTGAACCTCAGCTACAGCCAAAGAACTTTACACATCTTTACACTCCAATACGGCCGGAGGATGTGGTTATCAGCGAGGCAGACTCTACTACAAGTTATATTGAACCAACGAATTGGAAGCTTGTTGTTGACACCTTACACAAGGTCGACTTAGTATGTGACAAATTAAAGGAATTGATGATGCAAGATCCTGGTCTTCGTTTTAAAATTGATTTGTTTTTCATCTGGGGAGCACCTGCACGGGGCTCTTCGTCTGACAGCTCTCTAAGTACAACGGATGAGGAGGAGGAGGAGGACGACTAGTTATCTTTTTTAAAACTCCGTTTGGATGGCCTTGACCTTTCCCCCTCCACTGAGTTTATTTAAGGTGCACTCTCAATGACTGCAGCATCATTTCATCGCGCACCTTCACCACAGCAACATGGAGAGTCAACTCAACTACTGTTGCGAACGGAAATGTTTTTCATGGCCGAATGACATTGATGTTGCGGATGGCCTGGCGTGTAGAAAATGTGAAGCTTTTGGTCAATGCATGTGTAAGTGCAAGTCTTGGAAGAAGCCGAAACCGGAGTTGAAGACATTCCATGTGTACCAGATGAGAGGGCATAAGTACACTTGTTGCCCTGAACGTTGCATTGAATTCACATTAAAACAGCTAACTGGCTGCAAATTGTGCAACAATCATTTTGCAGGTTTTTGCAAACATTATTTAGGAGCCTGTCAGTACAGATCAACTTGGCATACAGAAGCACTCACTATCAATGAAATCGCTATAGATACACAAGAGTAGTCTTTCTACTCTTTTCTTTTTTTAAAACTCCATTTGGATGACCTTGACCTTTCCCCCTCCACTCACCTTAGTTTATATAAGCTCCATTCCTGCTGGCCACGGCATCACTTCATCTTGCTCCCTCGCCAAAGCAACATCAAGTATGGAAACTAAGCGTGTCTCATGTTGCGAGCATAAGTGTTTAGAGATACAAGGCGTCGTCCATTGTGCAAAGAAGCTTTGGGAGGAAGAGACAGGGACAACCTATTGCTGCGAGGGCAAGTGTTTCCTACTACCAAGATGGCAAGTGGACGGGCTGGCCTGCCGGCAATGTGAATGCTTCGGATGTTGCAGGTGTAGATGCAAGAACCAACAGCTGCCACCACCGGTACTACAAACTTTCAAAATCTACAAATCCAACTACTTTTACACTTGTTGTCCGCAGCGGTGTATTAAATTTCATTTCTCCAATCTTACCAATTGTCGGAAGTGCTACGGACAACCTGATGGGTGGTGCACCTGTTTTCTGGACTCCTGCCGCTACAGATCGGATTGGTTTACAGATCCGTTGGAAATTGATGAGGTCGCCCAGGAAGCACAAGAGTAGTCTTTCTACTCTTCAACTTTTTTAAAACTCCATTTGGATGACCTTGAGATTTCCCCCTCCACTTCCCCATATACCTAGAGTACACAGAGCCTGACAGTCAGTCACTCGGTGGCTGTCGTGGGGTGCGCATCGGTGTCGGCGCTCCGTTGTTAGGTTTTCAAGGTCACAGTAATATCAAATTGTTGGTGTTGTGCTGGTTCAAGGTCACCTGAGGGATAACCGATTGCCCATTTAGGCAGGGTCATGCCAGAAACTCGAGTTTAACTTGGCACTTTTGCCGTTTCTCGTTGAAAATTCGCTCCAAGTGGTCAAGGTCACGGGGACTCTGACTGAAACTCGGAGCGTAGTGCGAGAAACGGCAAAAGTGCCAAAAAATTTTAAGTTTCGGCGTGACCTTGACCTCAGTGGCGTCGGTGACGTCATTTTGATGACGTCATCCCTCGTCATGACGTCATCAGCACGTCATTTCTGTGACGTCATGGGTGTGACGTCATAGAAATGACGTCATTGGTGATGACGTCATCGATGACGCAATCGATGACGTCATCGATGACGTCATCGGTGAGGTCATTGACCTCGATGACGTCATCCCTCAGGTGACCTTGAACTGGGCCAGCACCAACAATTTCACACTACTGATCATCGATGGCATCGAGTGGGTGTCAAATAAGGTCTAACGTCTCTGCTGTTTAATTATAATGTAGGCCTACTGTGCGTTACCGTAAGTCGAATTTGGTAAAAAACCTCCGTTACTCGATCTATATCTAAGTGCAACTATTCGTAACACGAAGAAAATTTTTTTCATTGAATTTAGAGTTAGTAAACTTTATATGTACTGAATGTACCTCAAATGGCATTTAAATACGGTACACTTTGATTAGGCAAACAATCCCCATCAAATCCTCCGGGAATCAATCGTTTGATTTGAACACACGTCAAACCACCGATAAATTACTATATCACATTAATAATTAGTTGCATTATGCTATAACCAAACGCTTTGAGAACTAACATCACTCGCACAGTAATATCACAGAGTAAAGAAGCTTAAAGGTTCCTTACTCTGTGGTAATATTCACCCCTCGGTGGGCCATGTTTATTATTTCAACCCTAAAGAAGGGGGAGGAGAAGAATGTTTAATTAGTGATATTGTCACCCCTTGACCACCGCGAGTGTGTGTTTCATTTGTTTGGTTATCACTTTAGCCTTTAAACAATTTGCATATAACCATTGACTTTGTGTACATAGTCAATGATATAACTTAGAAAACGATGGAAATGAACATGCTCTTTTATTTATTCCGCAAAGCACCCAGTCATGGATTTCAAGCCAATATACTTTCTAGTTACTGTATGCTATAATTTCTAGATTTTTTGAGTGGCCAAAAATATATCTTTCTGCTAAATTTCAACTCTGTTTATTAAACGAAATGAAAATAAGGTCATTGTCAATAAGGTTGTCTAGTGGAGGTTTTATTGCTTCTTGACAAGGATTTTATGAGACACTAAAAAGTGCAGCTGCAACTGGTTGCATATGGCAGGACGGCTGAGATTCCATTAACATCTTGAAAATGTTTTTTTTTTTACATTTGAAAGACAATTTGAAGTCTACACGGACATGACTGATTTTCCATGCTAGTATACATTTCAGAAACTGAAAATTATTATTATTACTTAAATTAGTAATATCAAGTGATTTATTAAGTTGAAAGAGTAGTATTTGCGTTTGTAGATTGAATGTTTTTCACAATTTAATAAGTTTTATACCAATATTGTATCATTAAGATATGAAATGTTGCAAAAGAAAAAACATTGAAGCTCTTAAAAGCATGTGCTCCTGTTTCTTTATTTAGCCATAATCTTCCCTATATAATGATAACGTCAATCTATAAAGCAGCTTCAAATCTACACCATTCAACTCTTTATCTGATGGAAAGTTTCGAAAAAGAAAAAGAAACTGGTGGCTCCATAGTCCAAAATTCCGTATGCTGAAGCGGTGGCTGCAGAAACTGTTGTCAATGATAGAATTTCAAAACATAAGGAATAATAATATGCAATGATAAAAACTTTAACATTGTAATTTACAAATTTACAATTTTTTTTAAACACATACAATTTGAAGGGACAAAAGTTTGATGCGGCTTATCACGATGGATGACGTGTCAGTTATTTGTCACGTTGCTCACATTTGTCATTGTTTATGAGCGGAAACTGGCTCTGACGAAGATTTATTGCAAACTGAGTAAAGTAAGGTGATGCTCGACTTCGCGATGTGTACAGGAATCGGTGAAACGTTCGATTTCAATAAGATGAAACCTTGAAACACGCTCATCGTGCGATGAATATTGGCAAACCAGCGGTTTCACGGAGTAACCATCAATAAGTTTAACTTTTGGTTTCTGTTTGAATGTATTGGCAACACCACTGATTTCTCCATGTCATATATGGCGGGCTCGTCATTTACTACTTATTTAATTGCCATGTTGTAATTGTTTATGTATATTTTGGTGCTATTAAGTCACGATATAAAACATTAAATAACATTTAAAAAGAAAATGTATCATCATTTTAGGTTCAAGTAAATAAGAGTGGGTACAACATTGGAAAACCGTTATCTGTTTTAATTTGGGAACTTAAATTGTTTGAAGGCTTTCGTTAATGCTACTCTAAAATGTTAAACAATGAGTTTACAAAATAATAAAGATCAATAACATTAAGGAATGTCTATTGAAAATAATTATTCAACTATAAAGTAAAAAATTCCAAATGAGCCCAGACAATTATATAGTCGTTGTATCAACAAATTAAGGTAAGCTTTTCTTAACGATATGTACTTAAATACAATCATGCAATCATATTGTCGCCGGTATTTGAATTAAGCCCATCGTCATTTTTGAACGTTTAAGTTTATTCAACGTTTTTCATTAGCCTACATACATTTTTTAAATTACATGCCAGTTTTTAAAGTGTCAAGAGATAAGATAGCATTAAAAACCTTGCTGGACCTTTTCTGGGAACACAAAAGGATCCCATTGTCGTGGAGGAGTTGTCAAAAAGAGGGGTGACTGGAGCACACTCCTGTGCGTGCTCCTGATATGTAAAGCTTTCGTCGTCGTTGTCAGTGTAGGGGTTGCCGTTGTCTCCTCGTGTTATGCGAAAAACAAAAGAAAGAGAAAATTGATCGTGAATTTTTCCCGCTTATGATCATTTTCTGGCTGTTGAATAGTCATTTGCGCCATTATGATTTTTTGCAATAAACAAAGATGATTTACATCAACAAATAATAAAATGTCACAAAATTAGGGGAATTAATCTGTTAATGGCATAAACTAGTGGGTTAATGGGTATATCAATTTTCATCACACGTGCTCGAAAAATTAGCCTTATAATGTTAAATTAGGGGGTGTTCGTTATTTTATCGATCAAATGAAGAAAAAAAAACAATAAAATAAACACACACTAATGGGGAATGAGTATGTATACTGTAATACCATTTTTTGCTCTAAGACTATGGTTGTAGTTTGTAAAATTCAATAGAGAATAATCAGTTATAACAATAATAATGTAGGCTATTTAATAGTTTAGGCTACTTGTTTATGAAACTGGAATTTAAGTGACAATAGTTGTTCTTATAATTTTACAAAATAAACTCGAGGTCTTAGTCTTAAAAGTTTTGATCTTATTTCAACCAACTTCAAATTTCTATAGAACTTATATGTCGCAATATTTACGCCATATCGGCTAACGGATGTTTATTGGGAGCCTTGTTAGGAACTTTACGAGATCATAAAATATGCAGCTGCCGCTTGCGGGGGTACAATGACTCTACGTCTTTGCAAATGGTGTTCAGAGTATGGACACAGAGTACAAAACTCTGTGGTATGGATTTAACCGTACTACAGGAGTACCACAGAATGTTTGTCCTACACATTACAATGTTGTATGGGGTTTTTAGCCTATATTTCTCTACGTATTTATCTTAAGAAGTTTATATCTAAGGCTTGAATTGCAATAAAATAACTTCTCGTTTCTGTTGTTTTATTTGGCCTATACTAAATTTAAAAAATCATCGTTATTGTCAATCACGAAAATCTAATCATCAGCTTTCTAACAATTACGTCCATTAAATTTATTTACTTACCTCAAACTCTGGATTTTGATGACTGATTAAAATATAATCTTATCTAACTTTGAAAACTTGAAACCAAACATGAACCAAGGAAAGTCCTAATTAGGCTGCTTTGCGAAAAACATTTAGATTTAAAATATTGGGATTGATGATTTTTATGGCAACCATCAGTGAGTGGATGTTAGACGAGAGTTGAGTAGATGTTGAGGTTCGTCTGTAGAAGACCGGATAGATTGGTTATCATCCCCTGACCAGACAGCCAAAGTGGGGCATAGTTTGAGTGATGAGTTGTCAAGCTATCATCTGTCATATCCTGTTTTTACTGCGTAAAACTTTTCTTCGGTGAGTTAAAGTGCAGCTTTTCTTAAAATAATCAAGTTTAATTCTTTAAACGCTGAAAGGTTCTCCTTCCATTACTGTCGTATGATTACTTCATATGTTTAGTTTGTTGATTACTTTGTACGCTTTGTTCAGAAATTAATGGTTCATTCTACCACTCAGCTTCCGTCTAGACTCCGACTCTTTTCTACGGAAATAGAACTCCCTAATGATTTTCACTCTAGAACTTAACAGTGTCGAGGAACTGAGGAGCTCCATGGAGTGCAGTAAAACGTTTAGGCCTATGCCACACATCTGGAGAAAGCATTTACATTTTTAGAATTCCAGTGATCGTTTTACACTAAACGGAGAATATTGGAGATATTCGGCCTTCAAACACTTCAAGATAGAAAATAAGTGAAGTTATGAGTTTTTATTGGAAAAATAAACTTGGTGAATCGATCCTAAATCGTAACCAATAGGCCTATTCCAATCCTCTAGAGAAATATTTATATGAAAATATCCAATCATATCAGATGGGACGACTTCTCTCGAGCAATCTACCAATTTGTGGCCTTCTTGGTTTTTTCGTTGGTAGTGAGGGGGGGGGGGGTTAGGGCTGGGTACGATGAGAATTGTGATTCGGGACAACCACTAGGTACTAAAACAACTACTCCTGAAGGGTACCGTAAATGCTATGTTAGATGATGCGTCGTTGAACGAGAGAGAATATCCCACTTTAAAACTACTTAGGCCTATTACATTTCAAAAATACATCAAGTAGGTAATTTTGACGATTTTAAAATATTATGGCATTGAAAAGTCATACAATTTTGTTATGTTATGTAAGCCTACCCAGCGAGCACGGAACATTTCCGATACAGTGTAATTAAAAGAAGTTCATTAGGCCTAATTGAATGGTTATGCCATTGAAGATAACATTTAAATTATAAATATGTTTTAACTATCTTTTACAGGGTTACAGTTACATTTATGGGGAGCGAAATGTTTGTAAGATATAAAAACATTAATCCTTGAACACCATAAAAATTTTAACATACTCATAAAAAGTAAATAATTGATGAAAATATTGGTAAAATACATGCGTGCAGTCAAATCAAATAATCACCGTTAACGTTCCAAATACTACCCTGTATCACAAAACGTGAGTACTCGTCAAAGTTGCGTTGAATTTGGTGATTGTTTTTATCTAAACAACATATTAAAAAGTTTGTTGGTTTGCCGCTATGGGGATGTTGTAAAGTTTTGTTGAAACTTGGAACCTAATTTACACTATTTTGGTGTGCAGTAATTCTATCTTATTTCTATAGCAAAAATTTAAAAATTTGTAAGTTTTTGGCTAATTGTACTTACGTAACCGTCGAGGTACTGTACTTTCTCTTCAAATGGAAACGGGAATATCTAACAATTTGACAAAAACTTTCAGTTTTATTGCTTGGCAACCAAAGTAAATATATTTTTAATAATGGCCATCTTTTACTTGGATTGCATCTAGAACTATTATTTGTTGTAAAAAATTTAAAATTTCTCTCAGGTTGTGTTTACGTAGCTTTTCACTATAGGAGAAGCAAATTTTGGAGCTGGTAGGCTGCCACCACCACCATTTCTATACCATTTTTGCATTTTACCATTTGGTTTTTGGATTTAAAACGTTTATTAGTTTAAAAGTGACTAAACTCGTGGTGCATGAAAAACTTAATTAATAGATAGTCGTTCTATTCATTACTAAGTTCGTTTAAGAATTTAGTATATACACATGAAAAGTATTTATTAAGTATTTTTAACTTAATAATCGGATTTTTTACTCCTGCTTGTGATTTTCTCTATAACAATTTTTACTTATAGGTTTTGAGCGTTTTTAAATTTTATAGTATTTTATGTATATTTTGTATAATGTTATGAAGTTTTTTGATGATATTAATTTTATGGAGTCTTCAAAACTAGAGGATACACAGGCTAGACGCCTTCCTAGCATAATGCACAGTGCCGACTGCTGCGTGTGGCAGGGAGCGGCGGTAATTGTGCAGGCGTTCGTGGAGCCGCTCACAGCTCAAAACCATAAGTTTCCTGCAGTTTTCGTTTTCAAAACTACTGTATTATGTAACTATGTATGTATTATTTTATTATGTATGTAACAATGTTATTATGTATGTAAAGATGTATGTTATTATGTATTATGTTCAAACAAAATATTATTATAGACTACGATTACGGTGTTAAGATACAAGCCATAGAGTTTTTGATCCATAACCAGATGTAAATTATCGTTAACTAAATTGCAGCTTCTCCTTTACAAAATTAAAGGAATTAATTTTAAATTGTGTAGAACATTTTAAAAAGTAAAAAAAAATTGTCCACAAAACTGTAAAAAACATTATAATGAACATTAGTTTTATTTAATTAGTTTACATTCATAGCTGTGTATTTGTGTATTTGGCCATGGAAATTTAAGTAGAAAATGTTTTAAATTTCTAGTGTAACAATAGTCTTGTTCGCTAAGCTAACTTTTCTATACATAATTGGAATTTTCGCTCCGCTCACTCGCCTCTTACACAGTAAGACGAGGTATACAGTACGTGTTTGCGGTAGGTCTAAACCCGTTATTAGTAGCCTACTGCATTATGCATTCATGTTTAACTACAGTATATCTCTTCAAATATAATTGAACATAACTTCTGTTTTAGGGTTTAGTAATCGTCTACTTTATGCCTGGGTCAAAAAGAATAAGGTCCGCTTTTCCGAAGTACGTATATAGACTTAACGGAGTCAACTTAAACATATGGTCAACTTTAGTTTGAACTTGAGATCATCAAACTGACTTAAAGAAATAATCCCTAAAGGAAGAACATGGTAACTTTGAAAGCCAATGGTATCTTGATGAATAAAAAAATTAGTATACTATTATGATCTCAGACAGTTATACCGGTAGTGTAGTTTGACTGGCAGTCAGCTACAATCAGTTGTCTGCCGAATCTGCGGTGAGTAAATGCGATTGCTGGGATTTCCTCGAGCCATGTGTTGTGTCTGGGCGGTAGTGGATAAGGGGGTGAGTCACCCAGTAGGGGGGGGGGGGGGGTAGCGCCCACCACCCCCTAGACGGTGGGGTGGCACATCACCCCCTGTCCTCTCGCGGCGGTGTTGTCAACTACGTTATCCTCGCCTAGCTTTCCCAAATACAACACTCGTTATAGCAACAGAACTAATTAAATAGGGACATCCAGCTTTGACCTCGAAAACCAGAGGAAAATAAGGCGCTGATACTAGGATTACTTCTTCTTACTCTCACTTGAAAGCGCTCTTGAATGTCAAAATTAGCATATTTGTTTGCAAAAAATCAAAACAATAACAAACTTCTGTAAAATTATTCTAGTCATCTGTTTCCATTCAGCCAATAAGAATAATTCTTACCATCTTGGTGGTGCTATCTGTGTTTTGGAGGCGGCGTTCTCACTTCCCCGTAAGGAAGCCCATACTTATTTGGTTCTGTAAACATTGGTTTTAGCATTGACTATGTACACTAACACGAATAGACTTCTCATAGCATAGGTGTGTTTGTGTAACCAATATACGGTGGCGCGATCTTCAGTGGCGTACTTGCAAGTACAAGAGTCATATGATAGGAAAATCAGTACTGCCACTCTTCTTTAATCATGTACGAAACATTTTATAACGGAGGTTTTTAATGTTTTGATGAAACTTTTTTAGAACACTGTAAATCCAGCTGAATTATAACAACATCGATTGCAGCAACTCTGGTGTGGCGTACACGAAACTTCCACATTTTGACGCCAAACTAAATACATTGGATGAGGAGCCTATTCACGTTAGTGTACATAGTCAATGGTTATAGCTTAGCTGTGTGAGTGGACATCCGATGAAATTTTATGGTTGCTATAGGTATATTTTTATTAAAACCAAAGACGTAGTGTTGGCTATTAGGTTTTTCTATTAGACTTCGGAGAAAATATTTGGTAACTCCACCTATTGAAGGACCAGGAACATACACTATTTTAAATTATTTTTGTAAATAAGAAAGATGCAACGTTTTGTTGATTTCGCATAAGATTTCGCATAACTTTTGGATTTTCTCTTTGATTTGAATTATTGTGTTCTTTGAAATTTCGTATTTTTATTTATTTGTGTGTTTTTTTTGTTTTTTAGCAATGAAATAAAACTATTATAAATTAAACAATATTTGTAACTTTTCGTTGTGCAGAACGGGCATCCAGCTATAAAATACTCTTAAATGTAGCAAAATTAGCAATACAATTATTTAAATGATCACTTTTTTGGTTTTTTTACTATTATAATAAGTATGATGAATTAATAAAAACCCTCAAGTCAAATAATTGTTGGAAAATGATGACGGATTTACATTTCCGTAAAATTTTGTTGAAAGGAAGGACCCTGTCGAATGTTATATTGTTCCAGATCGCCTTCTTCTGCTACCGGGCGTAAGACGCACGCACATACGCACACACGCACACACACGCACACACAAACACACTTGCCTGTAGGTCATTGCGGTCCCGATAGTTCATGTTGTGCACTGCAATGTTGGCAAGCCACCGAGCGTTCAGGGCCAACTGTATGTATTACAACTGCAGAGCAATGTTGTACATTTCAGCGTTCGCTTCCTGTTCGATTTTATAGCTTCTGTCTGGCCAGTTTCCGTTCCACAAATGAGCTTAAAGTCAAAGGATTCGTTCATATACAATATAAATTATTTAAGTAACTTAACGAAATACTAGAATACAATGTGAAACATTTAGTTTGTTACATAGTTAGAATGATTTACGATTTACTGAAAAAATAAAATATACCTTCAACCGCTCTACAAGTTTACTTTTAAAAGTTTTCCATTGCCGGCTTGGTCAACAATTCGTGTTACACAAAATAAATCATACTGTAACAATTTATATCCTAACATTATTTGACTAAAAAAAGGTTGATTGTGGAAAAATTAAACAAATTTCAAATTTTTCTTAAGCAGTGCTGTTATCTCAGTTTTTATAAATAACAGCAGTTATCATTCTTTTGCATTCTGTCCTCATTTCCCTCCCCAAACACTCTTATTCATTAGGATGGGGATTCCAGTTTTACCATTTCCACCTTTGGATATCAATAAAGTGAACATAGAGTAAAAAAATGTATACATGGTTCGTATAAAACTTTCACTCTATTTAACCCCTGATTAAACATTTATGGGGAATTCACTATCAGATGATTGTAAATACCCCCGTCGCAGCAGACCTGCGTACTTAGCGAATTTCCAATGGCAATTTTTACATAAGTGTACATAACACATTTAAACACACACTATGAGTCTTTACATTAGTGTATGATATCAAATTTCATGATGATCAGACAATTTTTTCGATACCGATCTTACTGGTTAACGAACTCATCCAAGAGAATCTAACTTTACATGCCTATACCAAATTTCATGATGATCAGACGATTTTTGCACTAGTTATCGTGTTCACAAACACTCAAAATTGAAAATTCTATTTCCCATATAAGCCCATGTTAAATTTTTAGTAAATCGTTGTTTGTGCAGTTTTAAGCGTGTTTCCAACAAATAATCACTTCGTATCCAGAAAGTACACATAAAAAGCCACAACTTAATATATAAAATTATGTAATCGCAGAGGTGTCCCTATACAACGATATAAACGGCAGCTCCCATGAAAACTACGGTAATAGCTTATTTCCAAAGGAAATTCGCTAAAAGGCGTGTTCAAAACAAAAACAATTTCACACCATTTTCATAACAAATTCAAAACAAATTTTCACAACGTTTTGTAATTGGCATCAGCCCAATAAAAAAATTATTGCCTTTTAACTATATACTGAGATAATTTTAAGTAGGTAGGCCTAATCTTTTCACACTTCTTTTTAATCAAGAGAAGAAAAGGTGATTTATGTATACTACTGTTCGAAAACAGCGTATATGTAGGTATCGAGCTAAACATAGCTAGATACAGTGTAGTTTGCGAAACTGCTGAGTTCGCTTCAGTAGTAAAAGTCAAAAGCAAAGGGTGACCGAGTAAAATCCGGACTGCCGGGTTATCCAGTGCCGAGTTTGCGAAACTCATTGCTTGTTGTTGTCTAATGAAAGAAATAATTATTTATCCCCTCTGTTGCACACGATATCAGGATTTTTTGCTTTCTGATTTGTTAGATCTTTTTATAGTGTTTGGCATGTAAAATGAGTTCGTTACGAATTTTACAGCTATCGGTTCCCAGTAATTACTTTTTTTTATAACTTAATAACATACTCTCAGCGTCTACCCGGCACTTAACTCCAGGTAGATGTTTAAACTCTATCCTGCGCTACACCATGTTGACTTCTACTGTATTCCTGTTTACAAAGCACATCCTACAGCGTACAGCCTGCACAGTGCGTGCCCAATCCCCGCACCCATGGCACGCCGTGTGACTGTCCTATTGTACGGAGGGTCCGGTTGAGCGGGAGTCCGGGTTACCGGGTGCGAACGTGATGGCCATACGTGATCACCCATTCACCGCCCACTGGACAGGTCGCGTCCGACGTGGCACGTGCCGACTATGGCTGTAGGATTAGTAGGCCGGTTCAAGATGTGTTTATAATTTAAATGAGCTAAAATTTGCTGAGCCGTGGGAGGTAACAGGTAACCCTAAAGTGTTTAAAGTTTAGAAGGATAAGTTAAGAAATTGGGCAATTGATAATAATAATCATAAGAGATATCTCGGAAGGTTATTCTAACAAAAATCTTCACTTTAGTTCTCCTTTATCGTCACTTTCAACGGATTTGCCAATTTAATTTGTCATTTAGTCAGGTTGTTATTCATTTTACAATTATTACTTTTCGAAAGCAGACGCTTATAATTGCTTTATTGATTCAGAATAATATAGAGAGCATAAAGTTGATTCCGACTGTAAAAGATTTAGCAAGTCGATTATGGCACAATTAAAATAACGAATTGCCACACTTTCGTTGAATTGTATACAATCCAACTTTGAATTGATTGTGTTTGCCTATGTTATCCAACAAAGTTGGACAAATATTTATTATATAGATAGATATACTGTAAAGGTGATAAATTTTTTTGTGGTTAGATTAATTTGGGGCTTTCATTCTGTGGCGCTTGGTTTCCACAAAAATGACAAATTTGGCTGGACTTAAATATAGAATCGTTTTGGTATCCTCTCAGGTTTTCTAGTTTTAGGTTGATCCATTTTTCCTGATCGGCCATCCTTATCCTAGCTTGTCAATAGCACAAACAAACTCTACTATTCATGAAAACCGCAACAAGCCGATTTACCCCAATTTGTATTTACCATTATTGTAAACACGTCACCATGACAGCGTCTCCACGGCCATCGCCCGTTTTCAACAATGGTCCCGGTGGCACACATTTCCATGTGATCGCCATGCGCGGCGCTCACTTGTATGTGTCACGTGTATGTGTCCCGCATGTGATTGTCGGGGACGAAACCGAGCCGGACGTCCCAGAGCACGTGCTCCGTGGGCAGCTTTCTACCGCCGCCCCCGCCGCCGCTACCATAGGCTCTGGGACGTCGTAAAGTGCGCTGGGAGGATTATCATATTAGGAGACTACCAACCATTCGAAAATTCCTTTCAAGAATCTTGAAGCTAAAGACAAAATTTGTGTTTGTGATCTCAAAAAACTATGAATGAAAAGCGCGCTTTCTCTCTACCAAGTCTACGCGTAGAACATGTGGGGGACGGCGATGGCTAGGGAGGTAAATGAGCCCATAACGAAATGATTTGTTTAGGCATCGTGCTATATTGTTAAAAAAATTAGGATTGTGCTGTATGGGTTCTCA